>JAYRBV010021898.1:0-11227 GCA_036023255.1 Mitrocomella polydiademata
TTGTTCTAGAAAGACAACTACAACTACAACTACTATTTCAATTTCTTAAAATTTACATTATTTTACTCATAAAAGATGAATAACAAATTTTTCTAATTCTGAAATGGTCACTTTCATTGTTTATTTCTGTTTTGTTTTGTTTTGTTTTGTATGATGCTGTATTACTGCTACCGTTTGTTGCCATGTGGCTATTTTCTATTTTTAGTTATAAATGCCATTGCGTCGAAAAGAATATATGGTATTTTTGTTGCTATGACAATAATAGCGATTGAACTATTTGTAGATAACACAACCTCGTTCCCAGTGCTCCCTCCCCTTTTTTAAGGGAATACTGGGATCGAGTTTGGATAATACATGCAAAAGACTAAGCTCTTAATTGAGTAATGAATCAATTATAAAAACACAATCATATAGGCATGACTGACAACACAATAGAGCGGCAAGAGATTCTTTGACGATTTTATAGGGTGGACAGCTAACTAATTAGTTGGATGACATTTCAAGTTAGATGTCTCGTTTGATGTTGTTGTTTTGATGGTTTAAAGAATTGTTTACTAATTATTTACAAAATCAGTGAACGATCAGTATTGATATTTTATTCTTTGTTAGCTTACTTGCTCTCTTTAACTACATTGTTAATTATTCGGTGACATGGACAAAGTTCGTTCTCCAGTTCTCCCTGATCATTTACTTACTTACTTATATGCATATACTTTACTGAGCTTCGCCACATGTTTCCTGAAACAGCTCCTCCATTTAATTCGGTCCTTCAAAACTTACTCAAATTTCAATATGTGGTCTTGAAGTATTGTCATTAATTTTAGAACTAGTCGAGGTATATTAAATGGAAAAAACGTTATAAAAAACAGGTATCTCCCCCCCCCTCGGGTAAAATAGGCGACCAGCAAACCAGTCGGCCGGTTTTTAATTGGTCTACCCAAATTTGTGGTCGTCCTAGCATCAAATTCTTGTTCATAAGGCTTTTTGACAAAGCTGGAGTCTGGTAAGCGTGAAACATGTCCAAACCATATTGATCGGTCAATGTTAAGACTTTTCTTGATGTCTTTATTTCGCAGTCTATCCCTTAGTGTTACCCCAATAAGTATACTCGTCAAGCCCTTCATTTCAAATGCCTTGAGTTTCCTCTCGTGTTCTGCCAGTACTGTCCAAGTTTCGCAAGCATATAGAGCAATAGGGACTATCAATGCATTGTAGAGTCTTAGCTTTAGCTGTATTTATATGTCTATTTACTCCAAATCTTATTTTTAAGACGCCCAAATGAAGATGAGGTTGCCATTCCAATTTTTCTGTTTATGTCAGAGGAGGATCCAGGGACCACTAGTCTGAGGAAGACAAATTCATCACCTTTTTTTACTATTTTGTTGTCAATTGAGAAATTTTCAACATATGGGGAAATGATTTTTCACTTGTCCGGATTCACTTTCATCCCCCATTTCTTACAGGATGATTCCAGCTCAGACGTAGAGAATTTTGATTAGCAAGATTGTCAGCAACCAGCCTGGTGTCGTGGTGTCATTTGCGTATCGGACATCGGACATCAGATGAGAGCTCGGTGCTAAGTACCAGTAATTACAGACTTTCCAATTCCTTTATCACATAAATTCAAGAAAAGCACGAGTGCAGGGGATAAGAGGCAGCCTTGGTGTACGCCAACCGTTACTTTAAATCAATTTTTAATATGACCGTTGATGATAACTGCTGCACATGCAGTATCCTTATAAAGTGTTTCGACAATGTTTACAATCTTGCAGTCAACTCCAATAGCCCTTAACATTCTCCAGAGTGCTTCTCACTAGACGGTGTCAAAGGCAGCTTTGAAATCTATAAAGTTGAAGTTCCATTACATGTTGTACTATAAAGATTGCATCTACAGTCCCCATTTGCCAGGTCGAAATCCATATGGATTCCTTTGTGAAATCTTCAATGCGTTTACTCATTTTTCGTAGGAAAACCCTTTAAAGGGAATTGATAACAGTGCAAGTCAAATTTCTCTCCCTTTTCGTAGATAGGGTTAACAATTTTTCTCCGTTTCAGACTTTGATGCTGATTTTCTCAAAAAATATAATCATTGCCTAACCACCAGCTGTAATTTCATCAATGCCTGGTTTTTCGTTGATTTTACTGCTTCTTTTTATTGCCTTGCTTATCATCCACAATGATTAAAGATATTTTATGAGAAGAGAAGAGGCTCGAATGATCCTCCTATTTTGACCTCAAAAGTTTCCTGAAGGTTCTTATCACAAAGATTTAAGACATCATATTTTCCCGGGTGTATTTTTGCTTTCTTCTACTTTTGTTGTTAGAAGAGACAAGTTGACATATTAACAGAGGAGAGTGGTCTAATCCGATGTAAACAGAGTTGTACACACGGTAGTTTTCAAATCGTACTTTCCACTTCTGCTGGGCAATGGGGCCATTCAAAAAGTACGAAATTCAACAATTTTGACCCCCTCCCCTCCCCCTTGTACGCTTTTAAGCGTACGTACTTTTTAAATTATGGGCGTACGTACGCTCTATGAAGACCCCCATCCCTGGTACGCTATCGTACGCTTTTGGAGTACCCCCCTCCCCCCCTCCGAGCGTACGTACTTTTTGAATGGCCCCAATGATGAAATTTATTTGATTTTGAGTACGGCCGTCAGGGGAAGTCCAAGTCATTAGTCTGAATTTTTTGTGCTGTAACACTGTGTTCATGATGAATAGGCTGCGCTTATTCCGCAGAAAGTTAGAAGCTTATTACCACTCTTGTTAGCATTACCTATGCTGAATCCTATTAGCATATACTGAGTTTTCCTGTTTAGTAGACCGATTTCATCCTGCAACTTCTCTTAAAACATATCGATCTCAGCCAGTCTCAGTCTCTAAATTGTTAACAGAACATCCGCCATCTCTAGTGTTATGCTCATTATCCTCTCTGAGATGATACTATAACCAATCAGGTTTTCTGTCAGATTTTGAGAGAGTATACACTTTTTCGACGCACAATTCTACCATTATGAATGTTACACGAAATGAAATTTTTCATTTTTTCTAGTGTTAAAACGGTGTATTGTCGTAACTCCTTGTCTGTGGAGGTTATCACGTCTACTTGATTGAATGATAACGTAATTTTCTTCCTCAAGAGCTTCAGTTAGCTTCAATGAGTCTCTGCCACACCAGGTAAATTTATATTTAGTTGAGTCATTTTAGACAACAGGTGTATTATTTTAAAATCATCTTTCAATGTATGCATACTCAATGTACGAATTTTAACCCTACCTGTACTGTGTTATTTTTAAGCTGAAAATGCAAAAGAGCTGTATCTCAAGATTAAAAAAAAGCTTTGTTTTTATGACGTCATCATAAAAAAATTATCTTCTCTTATAATAGTTAGTATGTGGTTAAAGTTTGAAGTCAATACCTATTACCGATCAGGCCCGTAGCAACCGGCGGGGGACAAAGGGGGCATTGAACCCCAATAAATTTTTAAATTTTAACAATTTTTATTGTGTAGTGTTTAAAATATTTAATTTTTAAATCTATTTAAAAAAATTATTTTTTCATAGGTAAGGGGAAGGGTCGGGCCACTCTTTAGTTGTGTCGTATTCGACTCAAACTTGATATTCTTGTATTTTTGTAAGTCGATAGATATTAATATAATACAGGCTAATTTTCTATGAATAACCTTTAGGGTTAAAGGAAACTTGTTTTTTAATTTTTCTGTTTTCATCGGGTATCATTAAATATGTGTAAATTAACATTTTACAGTGAAGTACTTGCTAGGCATCTTCAGGGGTGTTTTTCCGAGACACAATCTAACAGTTATTTTAGATCCTTTTATCAGTAGCATCCTTCCAGCGTTTCTTCATTCCTTATTGTCGGTATGATTCAGCCTCTTTCAGGATGGATGGTCTTCAAGGTCTTCTGGTTGTTTCTAAATTAGATTCTGCTTCCTCATGTCCAATCAGGTGTGCCATAGACAAGAGAAAATCGATCTTTTTGACGATGGTAGAGATACGTGGGTAAAAACCATACATAGATTTATTGGAAGTTTGTCAGGGTATATTCTTGACTTTCTGCAAAATCTTCATGTATATAATGTACCATCAATCATTTGTTTAAATGCTTAACTAGTAATCTGAGCCACAGCACAGATTTCAACTCTGAATTTTTCACTCTAAACTTGTATTCACGGAACCACACAGTAGTTTCTTATTAGATTTCACATAGTGAAAGGTATTGGTTTCGTCGCGTATGATTGTTTGTATGTTTATTCTGTCATCCAACGCTTACCGGTTAAAGTGTTTGTTCTGATTTTCCGCCATTAGACTAAGTGTAACCATTATGAATTTCTCAAGGAGCTTTTTAGCAGGGTAAAAACGTGTGTTCTCTAAACCTGGAGTTCTGGAGTTATTCTTTGCATCTTTTTTAAAGTACGTCAAAAATGAAGAAATGTGTAAAGAAACTTGATGATTATATCATGACTGATCTAGTGAGTGTGTTTACAGAAATGTTGCATTCAAACTCTTGAATATGATGCGATGGCATGATGGGATGGCAAAGGTTTTTGCCAACGCAAAATGACGATTGTGGCCGTACCTGCTGTGTGTGTGTGGCATATAGATTCAAAATAATGGGACCAAATAATTAACTTTTGTATATTCATTTGATAATGCATGGCTTTATGTAATTTTCGAATTTCTCTATGAAATGAATAATATTATGATGACTGATAACGTGTAATCAACACCTGATAAATACACTATACTAAGTTAGTGAAAACTGTCAATTGGATGGGCTGGTAAAAAACATTTTCATTGGAATGATACTTTATGAATAGAAACGACAGAATTGACTTTCATAGGAGTTGGTGTACCTTGCTCCCATTTGAATTTGCTGAAATGCGTGGAATGTCTGCACAATTTTAAGAACAAAACGATATATTTTCAACGAAAAACTTTCCTAAAAGATGCAATTCGCTTTAAAAAAATTACTTAGTTGAATTATATTTTACCGCTTGACTATTAATTTACTGGATGACCAGTAGTTTATCCGTCGACCACTAATTTATCATTTGGCTTATATTTTACTGATTGACTGATATTTTACCAGTTGAACGATATTTTTTCCGATTTACCAACAATTTACTGGTCGTACCTTAACTGTTGAACTATATTGTACCAGTTGATCAAGTATTTGCCGGTTGACCAGTAATTTATGGGTTGACCAGTAATTTACCGGTTGACCAATATTTTACTGATTGACTGATATTTTACCGGGTGACTGATAATTTTCCGGTTGACCAATAATCTAACCATTCATGGATAAATTGCTTATAGATGATTTAAGTAGAATATACTGCCCCCTGGGGTAATTGTTAGTAATACTAATGATCCATGTATTCTTACTTCTTTTTTATCCTAATTTGTGAAATCTTACCCGACTTGGTCGCGTTTTGTTGATATTGATATTGATTCTTATTGATTAAAAACTTATAATGAAAATATAATGTGATAGTGAACAATCGCCCGGTCAGTTTTTAAAGTAAAACTGATGATAAACCAATCTTAAATCTTCAATTTTAATTGCGGACTGATACCAGCATGTAGTTTGAACCGTTTGTCTGTAATCATATGATGGTCACGTTTTTTTTCATTATAGTGGTAGCTTTTCTTATTGTTATCACACCAATAGTATGATATATTATCTTGACCAAATTTGGTGGACATACAGGGCAGAATAATTATATTCAAAGTCTGGTTCAGCAAAATGATCTTTGATGCATTTTTGGATCCGTTTGGAATAATAAACCAAGGCTTTTTTCAGTAGGTATCAAATAAAAATAAAATTTTATTTTAGAAATGAATCCTCCAGCAGCAAATCCTCTTGCAACCCCTCAAACAGATTATTGGGTTCGCACCAATCTTGCAGTAGAAGTACATCTGAAGGATGCCTTGATTGATGTTCTTCATAACACACAAAATGACCCCGCATACATTGGATTGCCAATAGGAGAACCACAGCTGTACCAATGTATGGTTCAGTTCAAACTAACACATCAAGGTAAACTGAAAAATGTTCTAAGACCAAATCAATGGAATGACTTGTGTCCAGCCAATGGAAAGTCAAATTCAAAAGATTGGGATATAACTTTGCTAGTTGTTGTCATCATCAATGCCACAAATCTCCCACCACCTCAGGGGGGATGGAACCAGAAACAACCGAAACCGGGGGACACTTCAAGAGCCGCCCATGTGCTACTGGCGAGGTGGTTGAGAAATGAAACGAAACATGGGAGCATTAGTGACATTCAAACGCTAGTTCAATTTAACACCAGATGGAGAGAATTGAAACAAGGGCTCCTGGGTCTTCAATACGATATTAACAAAATGAAAGAATTTGACGATCTCGAATCAGGAACAATGAAACTGTACACGTCAGCTACAGTGAAACTACTCGAGGACAAACATCGGGATTTGCAACAAGAGTTGGACGATCTCAAATGCCAAGAAACTGCCGATGTAGGCCAATTGCAAACCGATTTGCAAAACTTCAACATTCTCGTCGTCACGCTTGAAGCTACAAAAGTTTCTAACGACGAATACTCAGGTTTAACTAGTTCTTTACTAGACGCGAACAAGATTTTTGAAACAGAGATAGAAGAATTGAAAGCAAAGCAAAATGAGTTGAGCAACGTTGTACAAAAATTAGATGAGAAGTTAAGTGACACGGTTGCAGTAGATACAAGCTGGGAGAAAGGTATGTTGCGTTTTTTTATGAGTTATAAAAACAAATTACTAAGGACAAATATTCTTCAAATATTCTAGCAATTAGAACATTCAAATTCCCTCCCCACCAGCAAGGTAGAAGCCTAAACCCTCTGCCACAGCTCCATATTTTTGGTATAATATAAATTACGGAAAGCATCGATACTGGTGTAATCTCTTACTATAAAAATAAATGCGTTTATGTTTTGACTTGTAGGTGTTGTGCTTGATGTCGTATTGGAAATTGTTGCTCAAATGATAACAAAAGAAGATTGGAAGGTTTTATCAGACCTAAACGACTTTTCGTTGTTGGAAAAATATTTTGCATCAAACCAAAGAAAGTTGGAGTTACTAAAAAAGCAGAGCTACGATTGGAAGACCTTAAAAACACAATTGCGTCAAATAAAAAGGTGTGATATCATCGATCACATCAAGCAAAACTCAAATGTAACAATCGGTAGGTAAATACGCTCGTATTTTTTAGTGTCACTCCTTTATTTATGTAACTGAAATACAGTATGCATATACCATATATTTTAACAAATTTTAATGTTTAAGTTCTCTTCGATAACCGTCATCATTAATCTAAATAAAAAATCTGATTACTATAATCAACCAAAGTAAATCCAAAATATTTTAATTAAATAGAAACGTGATAAAATCAATTCCACCATGCTACACTTTTATGTAACTTATATTATATTAAAATATATTTTTAGAGTTTGACCAAATTGTAACAGCACATCGGAGAAAAATGCTAAATAAATTTTCCGAAAGAAGACAAACAAAGCCCTTCCTCAACCCAATTGGACAAACGGAGGTGATGGAAAGATCAGAAATGGAAACATTTGTCGACTTGGCTATCTTGGATGGTAACACAACTAGCAATGATAACGATGACGAAGAAAGACTGTTGGGGTCTAGCCGTGAGCATGAGCATAACAAGATATATATCAGCATCGATTCCATTGTTCAAGAAGCCGACACACGTGTCTTCATCAGGGGAATTCCAGGTATCGGGAAGTCATTTTTGATAAAGAAAATAATTACCGAATGGGCACGTGGAAACATTTTGAATGGGAAAAGTGGAATGCCATATGTTCGTTTGCTGTTGCCTATCTTTTGTAGAGAGCTGAACACTTTGAAGATTCAAGGTGACGAGTCTTCTGAACAGATTCTGCAGTTGATCTTTCCGAATATATTTCCTGAACAGTCGCTGATTAAAAAAATGTCACAAAATCTTCTTTTTCTCATCGATGGAATAGACGAGTTACAATCAGTAGAAAGTATTGCTGAGGATCAAAGGCCACCACTTGTGAACTTTTTGTGGGAACTAGCAAACCCTTCTGATGAGGCTAGCAAATACAGGTGTATCTTTGCTGGGCGACCAACAATCATTTGTAAATTTCAGTCAGCCCTAGAGGAACATTTCGGACAGAAACTAAAAAAAATACTTGTATGTGGTTTCAGTAAAGGAAGTGTTAGCAAATATATCCAGCAGGAATTCAGGGACCAAACGTTAGCAACAAACATTCTGCAGAAGCTGGATGTTTCTCCCATCTTGAGCGCAATGTCAAGAATTCCTATCTATATGTGGGTTTTGACAGGAGTATTTCACTACAACCCTTTATCAGCTACGCCAAAAACAACCACCGAACTACTCCTCTACACGTACCTTCTTTTCATACGGAGTCACCAGGAGAAACAAGGCATTCTGAAGAGTGAGCTCACTTTAATGACACTTTGCAAAAGCTCAATAGTTATTAAGTCGCTGTTGGCAATTTCTAGCTGGTCATTTGCAACATTGATGAACAGTGAGATCGTGTTTGAAAGCGACGAAGATTTGTGCTACCTCGAAGAAATAGGACTTATAACCAGCTTCAACTATGGTGAGACGGGGAAGAGATTTTACCAGTTCCAGCATCTCGTTCTACAAGAGTTTCTAGCTGCTCTTCACATATTCATCAAGCGAAGTCGTAAAGAAGACATTTTCGTTATCCAAGAATGCTTTCATCTGGTTGCAGGACTTGAAGGAATTCATATAGGAAATGTCTGCGGATCTGAATCAATGCTGAAGGTCTTGTTGGAGAATATGGTAAAATTTTCAGAGTTGCCAGAGTCTTCAGTAGTCGAACAGAAGAAGCAAGTTGCAGTCAAGGGATGGTTGTCTTCTTTTTTCACACAAACAAAATTGACAAAAACATTCAAAAAACACGTGATAAATCTCAGTGATGAACTACCAAATTATCATTTTGATCAGCACTTCTCTTCCAGATTTTTAGAATCGTTTTATGAGAAACAAGCAGACTGCAGCGAGTTAAATATTTCGAAATTAAAGTTGGGAGTCACATCTCCTAACTTTGAGCACCCGTACGAGTTGACTCATTTCACTTTCTTCCTGACAAAAGCCATACAACTTTGCCCTGAAGTGGTCATTGATACGTTTTACTGGTCAGAAGAAACGCTCAATCTTGACAAAGACGTTATTGTTGCTTTAACAAAAAACTGCAAAAACCTAATAATTCATACCTCTATTGTTGGAAAGAAAGAATGCATATTACTGGAAAATCCATCAACTGTTATATTACCAAGCAGTGTCACTATAGAGGAAGGTTTCACAAAGTACAAGAATGCTGCTGATCAAACATACCTGCCAGATCTTGTTAAATTGCTTTTCACCACCAGTAACATACAACTTTTTAAGATAAAAGACATCTCAGTAAGAGAGCCACCATCTGTTCTAGTAGACACTTGTGAAATAATTGCAGGTAGAGCGTTCAATCTAAGTGAACTTGCTTTGTGTCAATGCAATCTGACAGACTTGGAACTTCTTCCATTAATAAACAGACTGGTTAAAATGAAGTATGTCGATTTGCAGCAAAACAAATTGAGTCAAAAATCACTTTATCAAATTTTTAAAGTGATAATCTCTTCAACTTTTAGTTTGTCTATTGGAGAGTTAAAACTTGTAAAGTTAAATTTCTCTTGTAATCTGTTTCAATTAAGTGAGGATTCGGAAACAGTGCAATTAAAAAAACATTTAATTGCAGCTTTAAATCAGACGTGTGATTTCATTACCAGTGTTAACTTAGAAGCATGCGGCATACCAAAGTCTTTATTATCATCGTACGAGTTCTGTGATATATTAGCCAAACACACATTGGAATGTAGTCTTAGTTTTAATGCTTTGCCCAAAAAAGAAGCCGGAGAGAAATTTGAAGTAGCAAAAGTCCGCCGTTATGGACTGAAATGTACAGAAAGAATGGATCAAGAACTGAATTTCACACAAAGAATGGAGCGTATAAAAGAACAAGTCCGTTCAAAACAAGTTCAAATGAAACAATGGCAACTTGACGAATCATAACGAGCGAGACGAGTACGCATCAAAAATGAATTGTTGCAAAAGTTGCATGATATTTCAGTTACTCGAGAGCCCTCTTAAAAAGATGCGTTGTTATCATTAAAACGCATTTGGTTGGTTCAGAATATTTTTTCGAACAGATCATAATGAACTCGTTTTTGTTAAGGAATTTTCGCTGGGAGAAAACTTTGTAGTTGACCCAAACCGTTTAATACCTTTATTTGACAGGGATTGCGGATGCAAAATATCCCAGGGACAAAAGTTTGATAAAATACGAGCTTATGTCATTTTATTCAAAAAAATTTAAAGAATTATTAATTTTGCAGTTAGAGTTTGCAGTTAGAAAATATATTATCACCGAATTTTGAAAGAAAATATTTTAAATGCGAAAAACGAATATGATTTTTTTGCTTGGCTGAAGTATGGGAAACGTATCAAATAACTCAGCCACTTTTTGTATTTTTTTCAACATAGCGAAGGCTAAAATGCTTTTAGGTGGAAAACCCCCATCTTTTTTCAAAAATGTTCAATTTTTCTTTATTATATTGTTTCCAACGAAGAATTTATTCAAGATCATAAATTTGAAAACAGAATATCAATATATTTTTTAGATTTAAAGATATATTTTTTTCTAAGCTTAGTTTATACTAAAAAGTAGTAATATCCAAGGCCATAAGCAGCACTTTTATAGTATATTCAATCAGGGACAATAATTATTGGCAAAAAGAGGAGAAAGAGTAAAACTCGAAATTTTCCAAAGAATCTAAGGAGCTAAAGCTCAAGGCTCCTGATAAATGTCCAAGATAAATCTCCATAACTCGCTAAACCCAATAAGATCAACTTTGAATTACTTGTGGTTTTTGAATTTTTGTCAAAATATTGGAAACATTCCATAATTTATGACTGTGATTGTAGATGCCAAAAACTATAAAAAAAGTACCCCTACTCTCAACAAACATTGAGAGCCGCTGAGATTTTTTTCATTTCAGAACCATAATGTTTCTTTGTAATGAAACCGAAACTCATTAGCAATGTTTAAATAAATAATAGATTTTTAATTATATTACGGTCCTTAATTTATTCATGACACGTATAATTA
>JAYRBV010021909.1:382-27399 GCA_036023255.1 Mitrocomella polydiademata
GTTTTATAAAGATTTTCCATCTACTCCTCCTGTTCAATTCGTTGGTATGTCTCTGTGACCAACATTTTCGCTGTTTTATCAAGATTTTCCATCTCCTCTTGTTCAATTTGTTGGTATGTCTTTTTGACCAGCATTTTTACTGTTTTATAAAGATTTTCCATCTACTCCTCCTGTTCAATTCGTTGGTATGTCTCTGTGACCAACATTTTCGCTGTTTTTTCAAAATTTTCCAACTCCTCTTGTTCAATTCGTTGGTATGACTCTTTGACCAACATTTTTACTGTTTTATCAAGATTTTCCATCTCCTCTTGTTCAATTTGTTGGTATGTCTTTTTGACCAGCATTTATACTGTTTTATCAAGATTTTCCAACTCCTCTTGTTCAATTTGTTGGCATGTCTCTTTGACCAACATTTTCACTGTTTTATCAAGATTTTCCATCTCCTCTTGTTCAATTTGTTGGTATGTCTTTTTGACCAGCATTTTCACTGTTTTATCAAGATTTTCCAACTCCTCTTGTTTAATTTGTTGGCATGTCTCTGTGACCAACATTTTTACTGTTTTATCAAGATTTTCCATCTCCTCTTGTTCAATTTGTTGGTATGTCTTTTTGACCAGCATTTTCACTGTTTTATCAAGATTTTCCAACTCCTCTTGTTTAATTTGTTGGCATGTCTCTGTGACCAACATTTTTACTGTTTTATCAAGATTTTCCATCTCCTCTTGTTCAATTTGTTGGTATGTCTTTTTGACCAGCATTTTCAATGTTTTATCAATTTTATCAACGATTTGTATTTCACTTTAATCGATTCGATTTCAAAAACCAGCGTTGCACGTCTAGGTAGCTTCGAATTTTTTATCATAATAAAGAAGCTTCCTTTGAAGTGCGCTATTATTGTATTTGACGTGTTGGTATTTACGTATTCGGGTGGATTAGGTGATTTTAGGCTTAAACGAACATAGGAGGCTCAACTTCGATCCCAGGGGACGTTTTGCTTTTTTGATCAACGGTACCCTTATTCGGCGGGAAGTTCCTCGTGTATCTTAACCTATTACATTATGGAGATAATATATTTGGATGGTTTGGATGCTTTGGATGGTTTGGATGCTTTGGATGCTTTGGGTGGTTTGGAAGCTTTGGATGGATGGTTTGGATGGTTTGGATGGATGGTTTGGATGCGTTGGATGCTTTGCCTTTGGATGCTTTGGATGCTTTGCCTTTGGATGCTTTGGATGATTTGGACGCTGTTTGGATTTTAAGGATAAGAAGTAGATAAGAGTAATTATATAATACCTTATCCTACATTGGATACATTGGGTGCTTTGGATATGGATATTATGATAAATATATTATCTCCATAATGTAGCGGCTTTTACGGTAAAAGAAAATATTTCCCGATTTTCCCGATACGGAACGGGAATGTGATACAATTTTATATTTCGCAATGGTCAGCAATGGTAAACAAGAGAATGAAAGTGAAAATCTGAAATCATGTGATTTATCAGTTTATTTGCTTACTATGCTTTATTCAAAATTCAAAAAAGTGATCTGATCTGCTCGATATTATTTCACAACACAACTGTACTTTGATTTTTGACTTCATAGCAATTCAAGTTGATTCTAAGTTCCTTGATATACATACAGTTTATATGTGGTCCAATCTGACTAACTAGTATGTAAAACCTTTTTGTATAAGAGATGCTACTACTACACTGTGAGGCACAGTTACTGTAACTCTGTGTAACTCCTTTCTGCAAATAGTGTTCTAGTTTATAGCTCCAATACTTATTTTGATTGTCTAATTTGATTCACTCATTCCTTTTCAACCTACCAATGTTCTTTATTTTTATTTACACAAATATTTAGACAGGATAGTCACTTCAAATGTTATATACAATTATGTAAAATAAAATATATATACATCTGTTGTCAATGCGAGTCTGAACTTGTTCTGAGGGTTCCTTTTTCCGATTATTATTATTACTATTATTTATGTCATTTTTACATACGTACGCATAAATATTTTGTATATATATAACTTATATTTTCTCTATATAGACGAAGAGCCAATATGTAACTTTTAGATGTGCTAGTAGAAATAAAGTCATTATTATTATTGTTATTACTATAAACTACAAGACCTGACTGGTATATTTTGAAAATATCAATATTTATCTTGTTTGCTTTGATTGAAATTTGGCCTTGCAAACCTTTCTGAAATACTTATGAAATGGTTCTTACAGGAATGATCTATTGTAGTAGATTTTGAAATTTATTTCCTATTTAGGAAATTGTGTCCTATTTTAGGAAGTCTACCATAAAGTTTGTCTTATTTTAGGAATCTTTCCCTGACGACGTACGTTTAAAAACATAAAATGTTTTGCATGAAAGGTAAAAAAAAAGATATGTAAAAATGCTAGACTGAGATGACCATAAGATCGATTTTAGCGTTGTTAGTGTTGTAAAGGAAAGCACATTTTTCTGCAACAAATCTTTTTTCCCCTCACTGCAATCGCAGCATTCCTCAAATATTTAATCGGGAAATTTTGTCCCAAGAAGTTCTCTATAGAATCATTTATGAAAAAAGTGTCAAGCAAATCAACTCTGTCAACAACATGTTTATCGAACAATCTGTACTTTTACAAAATAGATGTCTTTTGAAGGATTGAAATGTCAGTCAAGTGATACACATGAGTGTCTTGATTGTGTTGTGTAGATTGTGAAGTATCACAGAATGAATTCATTTCAAGGAAGAGAAACTTAATTTAGGATTAAGAATGATAAAAAATTTACTAAATATCATGTACATATTTCCATTATGCTCATTTTTCAGCTTTAACCAAAAGAATGAAAGGACTTTTGATAGTTGTGCAAATACTTCTGTGCTTCACTCTATTTTCAAATGCTGCCGTAGAGGATGGATACAACAACAATATGTGGAATCAAGCTGATAAGAAAACCACCAACACAAGATATATGCTCGACAAGAATGCAACAAAAGGCTTAGAAAACCTTGAATTGGTTAATCTGATAAAAATTCTAAAGAACGTTAGAGTTCCTTCCAAAGATTGCTTAATGGCTCTCCTAAAATTATTTGAACCTGTCCTAAACATTAAAGAATTGACACCACAAACACTATTGTACATCTTATCTCAACCTGTTGGCAAAGGTATGTTTCATAGACGTATTTCATATCGCGCTGCAATCTTGGATTTTAGCCGTGAAAAGGGACAAGCCATATCGTAACAGCCACACACTCTACCTCTGTACTATTTTTCTCTATAACATCTTTGATATAAAACAGAATAATAATAATAATAATAATAATAATAATAATAATAATAATAATAACCAATGTTTTGAGTGGCTGGCCCAGACAAATTTGGTAGTTTTTAGGCAACTAAGAAATTGTTTCCACTGGGGGCCACTTGTTGAATGACAGACATTCTTTTAGCTGATTCATTTTGTGGTAAAAAGGGATTTCATTTTAGTGTTAGACGCTTGGGCAAAGCCACCAGAAAGAATGTTAGATGGAAATTTGGTTTGGTTGGGAGCTTATGATGAGTGCTCTGCTATTGACGGAATGAAGTATTGTAGATCAACTATGAAATTTGCAAAAGTAGTAAGTATATTTTTCCTATCCAGCAAGTACAGGCCCAACTCTAGAAGTGAAGGGCAGCACCCAGTTCTAAAGAAAAAGTCTGGGTCAGGGTTTTATATAAAATCTTCCCTATTTTACACCTTTTTTTCCCCCCCCCAAATGGGCACTTTCAGGATCCACTCCAAAGGGGCAGCGTCAGGTACTTTTCATGTATCTTGTGAACTGAACTATTCACAAATAAGAGATTGCAAGTGATCTCTAAACGCTATACATAGATCGAGTGGGATTTTAACCCACAACCTCTACAACTTGCCTAACAAATAGCTCTACCACAATTGAAATACCTTTCAACATTTCTTAGGACATTATACCAGGTACGTAGATAAGCTAAGCGGTGGATTCATATCACAATCTTCTTACAGTTTTTAATTTTAAAGTCTTTTTTGTGCATTCACCCATATTATGTATTAAAAGATTGAGAACACTTACATTTTTATCTCTTTCAACTTAATATGATAACATACAATGAAATAATACTTATCAATCAGTTTTGAGATACCTGATTAGCATGGAATTTTGTAACTAAGTGTGTAAGAAACAGGATAGTTAATTTCAACTTGTTTGTGTTCCAGTCGTGTTTATAGAGTTTACAGAAGATAAATATATGACAGTCTGTAACTATTATTTTAAATGAAACTTGACTTAAAAAATCATAAGTATATATATGTATTCTTTGTAGGCTGATGGGGCATATGGATTTTGTTTTCCAAAAATTTGTTCCACTACAGATCTCAACACAATACTTACTTATATTAATAATTGTAAGTATATTCTTTGACTGTGTAGTAGTTTAATTCATGTGATAAAAGACAAAATAGCATTGATAAGCAGGACAGAGAAAACTTCTTGAAAACATTTAACTAAAACAGCAACTTCAACAAAACCTGTATATATTTTTCAGATACTCAACCAGCAATACGTTTTAACAAAGATTTGACTTGCGATAAAAATGTTGTCTACGATGGAGGAATGAAAGCTTCATTGTAAGTTATAGTTAAAAATATTCATGCAGGCAAGAAATTTGGTGCAAAAAAATTAAAAGAAGCATTTTGATTTTGATTTTTTATCCAATTTATTATCCGTCATCCTCAGTAAAAGTAACTATGGAGTAGACGGAAATGTCTAAAATAAATTTGATAAAAAATCAAAATCAAAATGCTTTTTTAATTCATATTAATCTAACTGTATGTAAGTTTTGTTAGAGAAAGAGTATAAATACCATTACACACTTACTGTATTCTGAGTATTGAGAAATATTGTTGATCAAAATTTTTATCCCAACTTTTCATAATTATTGCAAACAATTACAATTAGCAGAATGTGCTATGAAAAAGGTGGTAATTTAGGTGTAATTTAGGGGGTGCTACAAACAATAGAATCTGAAATACTCCAAAAATATAAACCAATGAAAAAGCCTGTCAAAGAGGTTTCTTTTGTTTTAAATATTTTTTATTGCAAAGTTGCTCATTATTAGTTGTCTTCGAAATGAAAGAAATGAAAACATAGTTGGTTTTGAAACTTTAGTGAAAATTTGTATTATGTAAAAGGCAACATGTATTATTATATAATAATATCAAAAAGAGCCATGTAAATTTATTTTAAAAACAACTTTTATTTAAAAATTAAGCATTGATGATGGACTGAAAAGATTGAAAAGCTTATGCTTAAAATTTTTAATTAAACCTTGTTTTCAAAATAAATAATAGTGTATTAATATATAATTTGGTTTGTCGTTCTAGAGTTGTTTGTGGTCTATTAGTATTACTATGTCTAGTTGGGACGTGCTTCGACCTGTTGTTCAATTATAAAAATGTTCCCTACACTGGGTTAGAAGATAGTCAACTGTATATATCAAGTACTCAGAACAGTCAATCCTATCTGCCAAAAGCTCAAGAAGAAGATTCTGTTAGGTTAAGCGAACCAACGAAAAGTAAGCTTTTTTCATTTGACTGTCTTTTGACTTTTCATTGGGTCTTCATCAAAGTTACGAACAGAAATGTATATGTATGCGAGTATTTTAATTTTTATTCACTGAATAATGTCTATCCTGTTTAAGTTTTTGTTAGTATCTGCTGTAAAGCCAAACTTTATTGTTAACAGTAAAAATATTTTTACAATTTTAGGATCCGGCTTGCTGCACGATGTTTTAATGTCTTTTTCCATTTTGAAGAATACTAAATCAATTTTATCAGCTGTATCGCCCAAAGGAGCCATCACATCAATAAATGGAATACGAGCAATCAGCATCACATGGGTTATGATTGGTCACGCATATAGTTTTACTACAGCTCTACACAATATTGGTATACAAATAATTCGTTGGTTCTGTTTTGAAGAAGCTATATCAAAAGTAGAGAAAAATCTGACAAAAACAACAAAGTTTGAATGCTAGACATATTTTTTTTTGAAATAGTATTGCTTGGATTATTGTCATAAAGAACTATTTTCATATGTATCATTCCTTAACTTCCAACAAACGGTCCATCAATGCTGTGATAAGTTAATTCCCTTCTAGACCAGTATCTTAAATTTTTACTTGTCTCATGATTCCATAAAGTAACCCTACCTTTCATATTTTTAACATTTATAATATATTACTCTCAACAACCTCTTAATTCCTAATTCCCAAATCCAAGCACTTGATTTTAGGTGAAGAATTTTCATTTAAAATTTCTAGACAATCCATTGTCAACGTCCAATAAATTGCTTCATAATTTTGCGTTCATGGCCGTCTCAAATGCAACTCTTTCGGTTGATACTTTCTTTTTACTCAGGTAAGTACTGTATATTGTTTGCTTTTCTTATTTACCATTTTCTAATTTCTCTGTTTTCTTAAAAATCATATTGTCAATAAAAAGTGCACAGTTTATGGTATTTTTGATATTTTTATCAACTTTTTATCATAAACAGTGGGTTACTGGTTGCGTATTTGACGATTCGTCGCTTGGACAAGTCTCCCATGTCACTCATGAAAACAATCCTACTAGTATTGAAGTCAAATCTACACAGATTTATAAGGTAAGCTTGATTTCTAATCCGTGTTGTTTTTTCGGCTTCGATTTCTTTGTCAACATTTATTAATAGGAGAGGGGGGGTATGGGAGAGTTTTTTTTATTTAGAATTCTTAAGTATTCACTGTATGCTATTTTTGTTTATAGGTTGACACCGTCACTTTTGTTTACAATGATGTTTTGGAATAACATATTCCCGTTGATGTTCCGAGGTCCAATTGCCATGTACATTCAAAATCCTGCAGTGTGGAGAGTGCAGTGTAATAAATATTGGTGGACAAATGTGCTCTATATCAACAATTTTTATCCCAACAATTTGGTGGAAGAGGTTCATATTTTTTTAAAGATTTATTTTATTTTATTCCTTTTTTGTTAAAAAATGACAAAAAGGGACATGGGGAACGAAAAGTGAATAAATTCAATATTTTCAAAACAGTATCATTTTTTTTTTTGAACAGTTTTGTTTTTCTGGCAAAAGGGATTTGTTGTACGAAATTCATTGTACACACTCAAGTCCATTTTAGATAAATCAAGTGGTATTCCTTTTTAGTGTATTGCTTGGGTGTGGTATCTTGCGAATGACATGCAATTCTATCTATTCTCCCCTGTCATTCTATTACCAATGCTCATGTGAGTTAGTTATAATACATATAAATGCGTATACCGGCGCACAATAAAAAAGTACCGAGTTGAACGGTTAAACACCGGTTTGGAACACCGTTACTTTTTTGTAGTGCATCCAGTATAACCCGTTTAAAAACAACGCTGTTGCATTTAACAACAGAGGTTTGTTTTGAAAAACAATGCATTAACTTCAGTTAAACTGCAATGCTCAACTATCGGGTAGATTGAATTTAGTCAATCTGGGCTATTTTCCCTTTACGTGCTCTTGTAACTGAACTCGTCTATTGTTTTTAGAATTGAGCGAAAGATTTCGAATAAGCTACAAAGAGTCCTGCCGATTGCATATGTTGGTTGTTGGATAGCTTTATTTCTTGCTATCACTGCTGCTCTGTTGGAGAAGTTTGATTTGCCCATCATAGGGTTTCCGTACAATAAAAGAAGGTCAGTTTGTTTTGAAAATATCATAAAGTAGGTTCGCTATAGGAGAGAGAAGGGTAAACCAAAAGCAAACAAAAACGAACCAAAGGGGTGGCAGGTACTTTTAGTGTTGTGTGCGTTCCGTTCACTTTAAGAAAATATATATTGCCAAATTTTGGTAGCTTAGGGAGCGTGCCCGAAAGATTGTTCTAAAAAAGAACGAAAAATCCGTTCTTAAATCGTTCATAAATCTCTCTTTTTAAATCTTAGGAACATTTTTTTTCTCAAAAGAGCGATTATAGAATGATTTAAGAACGATCGAGTAACGATTTAAGAACGATTCTTTAAGAACTTTCTTAAGAACAATTGAGGAACGATCTCGAAAGAGCGATGTTTGGAAATCGTTCCTCTTTGTTTTTAGGAACAATCTCAAAAACAGCTTTCAACAAATGCATTCGATTGATTTAAGAATGATCTTTTGGACACTCTCCCTTATTCAGCTTGAAATCATCTTTGAACCAATTTGTTTTTATGTTAATATTGAAACGACTTTTTTTTCAAATTATTTACTGCTTTTTTGTTACCTTAGTGAGAGAAGTGGCGACTACCAGAAGATAATTTACACCAAACCATACACAAGAATTTCACCATATCTTGTTGGAATGATACTTGGATATGTATTCTCAAGAAAATTATGGTTCAAACCTAACTACAGAAAAGTAAGTACCATAAATTACCCGGAAAATTACTCGGTTGAAGTTCATCCTTATTAAAAAATAGCTAAATTTGGGTCTGCTAGATCAGTTTTAAGATCGCATGTCAGGAGACTAGCATTCATAAAGAAATTTATTAAATATTGAATAAAAATATAACTTAGAAGCTTCATTTTTTACTAGACAATGACCACCGGACAGTGGTCGAAACGTTCTACGATTTTACTGTAAATAAAACTGTAAATAAATAAATTGTATAAAAAACAAAAAATGAAGCTTCTTAGTTATATTTTAATCATCAAACTAATTGCTCGGACAAATATATTTATATATTAAATATTTAATAGTTTATAAAAATTCCGAAAACATTGGAAGAAAAAAAAAAGTTCCGAAAGGCGGAAATATTTTTCTTCCAAAGTTAGCCTCTGCTCAAAATTTGTCACGCCTTAATCCAAAAAATCCTGTTAAAATAACTTTGCCTAAAACATTTTTCCCTAAACTTTGACTTTGTGACTTTTTCGTTGTTAAATGTAGTTAGATCTAAAAAATCTCTAAAACTTTTTCAACCGAAAGTCTACTAAAAGGCCCTAAAATTCCTCAACAATCTCAAAACTCCTACCAAAAATTTACCACGAAAACCTTGTTAACAAAATTCATTCATTCTTGTAGATATTCGTAGCTGTTGGTTGGATTTTCGCGTTCGCCACCGGTCTTTTGGTGGTGTATGGTCCGTACTGGAAAGTTGTTCAACCAAATGCCACGTTTTTCAATAATGCCCAAAGAACTATTTATGGAACTTTCATGCGAGCAGCATGGGCCATGGCTGTATCCTGGGTGATTTACGCATGTCACAACAAAGCAGGAGGTATATATATATAACGAAACATTCTCTGCTAATTTTTTTCTTCCTAAAATTTTGAAAACTTTCTAAAGCAAATGTATAACGTCGTCAGAATTTATCGGTTACAAGCTTCGATATCTGACACATATAAAATTTCTAGTAATTTACAAGTGACAAAATTAACATTGAATAATGTTTGTCCAGTCATAGCATTCTAATTATGAATTTAGTTCGAACAACAAGTGATCGAGTGTTTGAGTTGATTAACTTTTTAAGCTCTTCCAGAGAGGGTAGAAATTTCGCATTGGGGCCATAATAATGTGATGTTCAGCAGTGTACCCGACTGATGAGGCCTAATAAGGCCGAAACATGTCTCGCGGTTCTGCGTCTTCTCGAACTCCTGAGTTTAGAAACTAGTCTATTGGGCAGGAACAGTTTCTTTAATACTTTTGAACATGTCAGTGACGGTTTATCAGCGGTGGATCTAGAGGGTTCGCAAACTCCAGGAGGAATATAATAACCTATTACTGCATCGTCATACTTTTAGACCATCAAAAAATTAATTGCTTTTGCTGACACTCCTTCTCATATTTTTAGGACCCTCTTCTATATTCTCCATTATAAACAAAGCTATCAAAGCTACAAATTACAAAATTATCAATGCTGAAATTATTAAGGTGTTAGTAATTAACATTATGTAATTCTTTCTAATTTTAAGGTATGATCGACTCTTTCCTGTCATGGAAAATTTGGATACCATTAAGTCGATTAACGTACGGAGCTTATTTATTGCATATTTTGGTAATTTATTTCTACATGGTGAACAGTGAAGTTGTTATGCATTACCAACATACTTTGTTCGTAAGTGAATTTTTTTTTTACAGTGACGGGTACAAATGTAGACTGGAGTCGCTCTTTCGGGAAATCGGAATTCATGAGGAATTATAAAATGGGAAAAAAAGAAAAGTTAACAACTAATCTAGTACAAATCTAATGTGTTTAAAGAATCCCCCTCTGAATTAACTCCCGTCTTGTTCCAGAACAGTTCCTGTCCCACCCAACAGCACCCCCCCAACTACCTAACTTATTATATATTCTAGAGTAATCTTTTTTTCTTTGGTTAGGTCTCTGTATTCTCGAAAATTTAAAACATTAAGTCGAGTCGGGTCGGGCTCGAATAATTCTCTAAAGGACGTTTAGGTTGAACTTATACTTCCTATATTGCAAAGCGAATAAATTTCCCCTCTTTCATTTTCAGGCTTTCGATTTGGTTTCGATTGTATTTATCTCGTACGTTTCATCATTTCTAATGGCACTATTTGTTGAATATCCTGTATTGAATCTAGAGAAAAGATTCCTTGGTTGATAACTGGTAGATCATGAATAAAATACTAACAGCAATCGATGGCTTTGATTCGTCTGGTTGTCAATGAAATAAAATTAAAGCTTAATTCTAATTAATTCTCTCGTAAGACCAATTTGATTTGTTGTTGTGCGGGCACATTTTAAAGAAATTGATAAAAAATAAAATAAATGTGCAAAAAAATACGCGGAAAGTTTTTGTTTAGAGTAGATAAAAACTCATTCAAAAAGTTTACCGGTATTCCACTTTGTCAATTCACTTGATAAAGATCTATATTTAATTTTATTTTTATTTCCAGCCGACCGACCCACTTTCGTAGCTAATTTCGCCTGTACAACAACAAATTAAATTGGTATCGCCTAACTGTAGATTATATTGTTATTCCATAGTTGAGACAGATTTATTATTTTTAGACATGTGATAAAGCTCAGTTGGAGAATCAAATCGGAATTTTTATATCCATATATACTTGAAAATCATTATTTTTATTTGTTTCATTTTGGTTATATTTTATTTAGCTTGAGTACAGGGTGTATCAATAAATTTGGGAATTAGAAATAAAATAAACTACAGGGTATAAAAGTTATTGTTATTTTAATAATGTTCTAAAGTTTTGTATACACTCTCTACTAGAATTTTTCTTTTTGTTTTTTCTATTTTGCAAAAATTATTTGCGCGAAATAAGTAACAACTGTGAAATAATTCTTCATAATTAAAAAGGTTTTAAAAAGTTTCATTTCGTGGACACATTTTTTTAAAACCTGAATCTCATCTTCTTCTTTTTTACTTCGCAATTATTTTACTTCGTACAAATCATTCTTGTTACGTGTGAAGAACATTTTCCAAACGATTTCTAGTTTTCGGTTTTTATAAGAATTGGCAGAATAGGTATTTATCATTTTTGAGGAACTAGAATTGCACAGTATGTATGCAGAAAATCCGTCTTTACTATTCTCATCAACAGTGATATACATGTGTTATTACTTAAAATTTTCTTTCGTGTATACTGCACGCAAACTAGCCGCAGCGATCATCATAATCTCTACAAGGTGGACATTAGTGATAAATGGAAGAAAGGCCTAAACCTAATTCAAAAAATGATCCATTGACTTTTTTATTGTTTGTCTAGTAGAGTCGACCAAAACATAATGAAACCCTTCAAATTCGCATTTGTGCAAGCATTTTTGTTGTGTCTGATTCTATTTCCAAATTGTGCCGTCGTTGAGGAAGATAGATACCCAAACTTTCATGATTTGAATAAAGTCAGCAGTAATACCATCAACGCAAGATACATGCTCGACAAGAATACAACGAAAGGTTTAGCAAACCTTGAATTGGTTAATCTGATAAAAATTCTAAAGAACGTTAGAGCTCCTTCCAAAGATTGCTCGCTGGCTCTCCTGAAATTATTTGGACCCGTCCTAAACATTAAAGAATTGACACCAAAAACACTATTGTACATCTTATCTCAACCTGTTGGTAAAGGTATGTTTACTTTAAAGATGTCCTTACATTTAGTTAATCCTATGTTAGGGTGAAAAGGGTGTTTGACTGGACCCTTTTTCCTCGAAGATGTTGATAAAAAGGTTTTATATTGTTTTTAATCTTTTGTCATTGTATGTATGAACTGAATACATCATATACTTTTTTACGCATTTTGTTTAGATTTCAAAATAATGTTATTTTGATTTGGTACTTTTTTCAACTGTGTCTAAATGATTATATACGATCTTTATTTATAGTGTTGGATTCATGGGGCAAGCCGCCGGAAAGGATTTTACTTGGAAATTTGCTTTGGTTGGGAGCCTATGATGAATGCTCTGCTATTGAAGGAATGAAGTATTGTAGATCGACCATGGAATTTGCAAGTGTGGTATGTATGTTTTTTTTAATGCCATTTACTTGTTAGATTCAATTTTCAAAAAAGTGTGGATAATAGCTCTTCAAGACTATTTCATAGGCTGTTATACCGAGCGATTTTTTATTTGTCGCGCGGGGTTGGGACGCACGGAATTAAAGCAGTGGATTTAACTCTGTGATTCTGCGCGGGCATAAATATTTTGACGTCTTGATTATTGCATTATTCTAGAATAGAAAACTTTTAGCTCCAATTTTGCTGTTTTCTGAGGTAAACGCACGTTCATGTTTGTAGGCTGACGGAGCATATGGATTTTGTTTCCCAAAAAACTGTTCAATCGCAGACCTCAATTCAATCATTGTTCAAGTCAACAATTGTAAGTTTTGTGTACTTTTCAGTGGGAAATATCAATAAGAATCAATGAGGAATCACAGGAACAAATTAAATAAATAATATATCTTATAGAATATCCACATAATATTATTAAGTATTTTTTCTATATAAAGTTTTGGTCAATTTCAAGCTGGGTGGTGCCGCAGGATCTAAAAACCAAAGCTAACATTTCCTGTAAGGAAACAGTAAGAAAGCCCAGCGAGTACAAACAATGCAAAAAAATATATATGTTTACGAAGGAGCGCAACATTCCTTATTCACAGGAGCAAATTCTCAAATCCCCTTGCAAAATGACGAGGGGAAAAGGGCATATCACCAGGGGAACCCGCAACCTTTTCCCTAGGAAAGAAGAATTTCCCAGGGAAAAAGGTTTTCCCAATATAAAATACATAGAGACCATTCCAAAAGCTAAGAAAAGCTGATCGAGGAAGTCCACCAGAAGTTTTTATTTACATTATATAATTTTGTTATATTTTTTTTGTTTTTCATTAATTTATTTTGGGCATCCAAAGGAAATGAAAAGAACGCTAGAACTTCAAATCCAGTAGGCCATACGTACTTTTAAAAATATATAATAATAATATATATAATATTGGCGTAGTTTAACGTCAGGTAAGGCCTCCATCCATTAAGGTTGGCTATTCTTGCCCTTCGGACGCACTAGTTGCTTCGGGCGTAACACCTAACCTGCATACTATAGAACATAGCAACAACTTCGCGATAACCTACAGAATTAACAACGGGGAGGTCACTTCGCCACAAATATTTCAGCAGCGGGTAGGGTTCGAACTCACACGAACACGAACATCGGATTGTGAGTCCGACACGCTAACCACTGAGCCATTGCCCCATAAAAAAACATTTTTAATTGCGTGCCTTATCAATAGTAAAAGCACTATACATAATTTCGAATGGTTTTGCCGTCTAGGTATAGTTTATTCTACCCACCCCTACAAATATACATACATGTATTTTCAGACACCAAACCAGCAATACAGTTCAACCAAGATTTAACATGTGATAAAGAAAGTGTTTACGATAGTGGTAGCAAAGCTGCATTGTAAGTAAGAAACAATTCATCTTACTAAAATAATCATATGTAACAAGTATTATGCGAATGAAGTGTGTTGCTTGTTATAATCTCATTTTTCTTTTAACCAACCCCTCCTAGCCTATGCTCGTTCGACCCAAACTACTTGTAGTTAGGACCTCTGAATCAAATCCAGTCTAGTTATCCCGACCTGCATTTCTTCCTCATCCTAGACGAGGAACGCATAATTAGGAAAACAATACAAAGACCGACTGACGTCAGAATTATTCGATAACAAACAATGTGATGTCCGCCATTTTGAACTTTGACACATGCGCTGCACAGGTCATAAAGGCGGGATATTTTACGGGAAAGAAGGATCACTAAACTGGATTGACTGCAGAGGCCCCCCTATACACTCACATTTACTGAAAAGGTAGGTAACTCTGCTATTTTTTATGTACATTGTTTTTTTTTCATTTAGAGTTGTTTGTGGTCTACTTGTATTACTATGTCTAGTTGGGACATGTTTCGACCTGTTATCCAGCTATAAAAATGTTCCTTACACCGGCATGGAAGACGTTCCACCGCATGCAACAATCCTAAAATCTCAAGTTGAAGAAGAAGGCACCAGCACTAGATTAACTGAACCAACAACAAGTAGGGCATTTTTTTGAAATCAATTCATATTCGTATGGAATATCGATCATGGGGTATATAGGACACACATTATTTTTCTCCTAGTTAGTTACCTACCTACCTACCTACCTACCTACCTACCTACCTACCTACCTACCTACCTACCTACCTACCTACCTTGTAGGATAAAAAAACTTCACGAGACTTAGGTTTCGTGGATGGATGATTTCATTAAATTTGTAGTTGTAATCGCATGTTTGATAGTGCAATTAACGAAAAAAACAATGTACATAACAAATAGCAGAGTTACCTACAACAACAGTAAATTCTTAAAGATGAGTTATTCTTATAAACACTGTAATTTTGCAATTAAGGATTAATTTGTACTCTACAAGGGGCACCATTTCAAAAATTACTATCAATCATGTTATTACGCGAAAAATTAATTTCGTGGATATTGGGAAAAAACTATATTCAGAATACGAAAAAATTATACTAGTTTATATAGATATTTCTTTTTTTACGATATTATCATTTATCATGTGCGGGACCTAAAACATGAAATCACCAGTGAGATACCGCCTGACTACCTGTACACTAGCGGTATACTCCAACCAGAAGTTTACAAGTTGTTGACGTGATTTTAAATGTTAGTACTGTCGTCCATTTCCACGTTATAGAATCTGGCTTGGTGCATGACGTTCTAATGTCTTTGTCCATTTTGAAGAATACCAAATCAATTTTATCAACAGCATCACCCAAAGGAGCTATTACATCAATCAATGGAATACGAACAATTAGCATGGCATGGGTTATAGTTGGGCATTCTTATGAGTTTTCAGGCATACTCAAGTCTGTTGGTAAATAAATTACTGGATTTGTTTGTTTGTTTGGCTTTAGGGGGTCAAAATTAGTAATGTTTGTGCTGCAAGTAAAAGTGAACAGGTGGAGGGGTTAAATTTTTTTCCCGTTTTGTTTAATTTCTCTTAAACGTCAGCGTGCATATTCACATGGGCGCTTTATTAAAGAAGGGCATTGAATGAAGGCATGCTCGTTATTGTTTTCCTAGATAATCCATTACCAACTTCAGAATTACTTCATAACTTTGAGTTTATGGCAATCTCAAATGGAGAATTCTCAGTTGATACTTTCTTTGTACTCAGGTAATTTAAAAAACTTGTCTACCTAACCTGATTTTCAGGGTTTTTTTGAAATTGCATCAGGTGGTCATACCTTAGCACTTACATTTTAGTGGAATATTGGTTGCGTATTTGACGATTCGTCGCTTGGACAAGTCTCCCATGTCACTCATGAAAACAATCCTACTAATATTGAAGTCAAATCTTCACAGATTTATAAGGTAAAGGCAAGATATAAGGTCTCTCAGAGATAATGTTACCCCCCCCCCGGTCATTTGGATTTCTTTCTTCATCCAAATCAGTAGACGTACATTCACATTTTGTTTACAGGCGTTAAACATATTTTGATATTCAATGTTTCTAAAATGTCTGTATACACACGTCACTGTAATCGGCAAATTTGAGCGAACGTACTTTCTGTGAACTGTAGAATACAATTTTTGAATTCGAACTCAGATTCAGGATATCTTTTTGCATAGGCTGACACCGTCACTCTTATTTACAATCTTGTTTTACAACGATATCTTCCCGCTGTTGTTACGAGGACCAACTTCCATGACAACACAAAACACCAAGAAGTGGCGTGCAGGTTGCAACAACTACTGGTGGACAACCATCCTCTACATCAATAACTTTTATCCGAACAGCTACAACAAAGGGGTCGGTATTTCTTTAAATTTTCACACACTGTCATTACCAGTCATTAATATCACCAACATTATTTGCAGCGTATTTTTGGCATTAGGGGGTATCCACATAGTACGTACCCACAATAATCGCAAAAATAGGACCCCCCCTCCCCCCTTGTACGCAATATACGTCATATTTTACTGTAGCTTTTACCTTAGCGTACGCTTTTCAAAGGACCCCTCCCCCCTTAGGTGCGTACGTACTATGTGGATGCCGTCTTAGCAAATAACTAAACTAATTCACAATTCTGATATCGTTTCATTTTACAGTTACAAGGTTCTACAGTCTGGTTCGCAAAAGATTTTGCTCCAAATATGGTAAAGCATTTTTCCTGAATCACGCTGTGCCGGTACTAAGTGATTCTCTTTTTTCCTTTTTAGTGCATTGGCTGGACTTGGTATCTTGCGAATGACATGCAATTCTATCTATTCGCTCCTGTCATTCTAATACCAATGCTTATGTGAGTGCAACCATGATTTTTATACAAAATATTACACCCAGTGTATCACAGTATAAAACAATTCTTTGCCGGCTTTCTGTTACTGTATACACCGTTTAGAGATTAACAAGATATGAGCCTCATCAGACACACGACGTTATTTTGTAGATGTAAATACGTCGTTTTAACATGCAAACAGCGTCGTGTGTTTATCCGGTTACAGTTTTACCTTTTTTTGTATAATAAATGGTTTTTTACAACCCCAAAAACGTTTTTAGAATGGAGCGAAAGATTTCGAATAAGCTACAAAGAGTTTTACCTATTGCATATGTTGGTTGTTGGATAGCTTTATTTCTTGCTATCACTGCTGCTCTGTTGGGGAAGTTTGATTTGCCCATCATCAAACAACCGTACAATAAAAGAAGGTAAGGTGTGAAGAGAATTTATGTGTGCCTGGTTTTATTGTAATAAAACAGCTGTAAGTCAGCGAGAGATCCAAGAAAATAGGCTTGCTCAATAAATCATTGAGTAATACAAGAAGCATGTTAAGAGTTTTTAACTCACAGGAATTTATTAATCAATAAAAGGCAACTAATTATAATAATAAAAAAAAACTTTCTAGAGGCTCTAAAAGAATTAAGAGTAACAAATTATATATGTATTACTGAGAATAACATCATATATTTTTACAAATATATCTGGTAAACTAGTATATAAATATGAACGGTTAAATTATTGTTAAAGTGGTAAATTATTTGTCAACCGGTAAATCATAAGGCAACTGGTAATTTATTGGTCAACCAGTAAAGTGCCGCATGTTTTTTGGCGTATTTGATTCAAAAATTAAAACCATTTCGGTGCTGTCAAAAGTTATATTTGTAACCAAACTCTAAACACTGGACTGCCAAGTGTATCAGTAGGATCATTGCAGCCAAGGCAATCGGAATATTGTTTAAAGAGTTTATTTAAATTTTCTGGACTTCAAAGCAACAATTTCACACTGTAGGTACTGCCCAGTGTAGTGCGGCGTGAACTATTGCCCGATCGGGGTACAATTGTCTTGTTTGAGTGAGCGAAGTTACCCGATCGGGAACAAGAAACGGCGTAATTCATACTCGATTGAGGTACATTTTTAAACTTATGTTACCCGATCGAGGTTATGTACCGTACTGTCTTCTAAATAATAAACGCCCTCTACTAAAAAGTCTGAAAATTAAACAAACGTTCCAGGCGTTTATTAGAGGATTTATTGTATGTATAAATTGATTAATTTTGTTATCGGATGATTACATTACATGAAATGCTTTTTATAATTTTGCAACCAAAAGACAGCTTCGATTCGACATTTGACATTCCTTGTTTAAAAATCAAGCTGTCAAAAGATGTGGCAAATAAGATGGGAGATAAGATTCTTCAAAGTTCATTATATGTAACTACAACAAGCGTAAAAAAAATGGAGATAACCATTTTGAGGGTGTGCAGGCTAAATGTTATGCAGTTTAGCCTGTGCGCAACGAAGCGCTACGGTGAGAAAAAAGCAAACAAACAAACGGCTATTCCAATACTCAGCTGACTAATAAGGAGTGTCCCCATAAAGACTGCAGTTTTAATGTTACTAGTCTGATTTGCATACATTGCGAAAACGGAGTTGTGTTTTTATTAAGGTCTGCCGAATTAGACTAGTAAATTATACCTTTAAAAGTTGGTTAATTTTCACATGGACCCATTTTCACAGTTGCACAGAACTTTGACAATTTTTTTGAGATGACGGAAAAAAAACAAAAAAACCCAGAAGTTTAAGGAGTACATTTTAGCGTGGATTTAATTTTGCGAAAAGCCTCGAAAACTCGCGAAAATTACGAAATTTAGGAACCAAATTTCGTTTGACCAAATCATCATCCAGTTTTACACAGATAAATTTGTTTCCATTTTATTTGTAGTGAAAGGATTGGAGAATATTTGAAATATATTTACACAAAACCATACACAAGAATTTCACCGTATCTTGTTGGGTTAATACTTGGTTATGTATTCTCAAGAAAATTATGGTTCAAACCTAACTACAGAAAAGTGAGAAACTTGTTAAATGTCTTTTTGAGTTAACATAGAATGCAAATTTCTCTTGTTCGCTCGCGCTTTTATAACTGACTGTTTCTTTTTTATCGCACTCAACCGAAAAATCTTGAAAAGTCAAAAAGTAGTGTACAGTTTTTCTATTGGTATAAACTCTACCTTCTCGCGCAAAGTCAAAAAGTAGTGTACAGTTTTTCTATTGGTATAAACTTTAACTTCTCGCGTAAAGTCAAAAAGTAGTGTACAGTTTTTCTATTGGTATAAACTTTAACTTCTCGCGTAAATTTTAACCCTTGACGTAGTTCTTGTTTTCTTAACTATTTCGCACGACCTAGTCTACCTGGTAGCCGTTTCGGTCTCCCCCCCCCCTATTTACGGTATTGCCGGGTAGACTTAGACGATACTGTCCTGCCATGCAAATCTCTTTTTTTCCTTGCATACATCTACATCACAGAGATTAGTGACATCATTTCTCAATTTCCTTACGATATAACATATCATGTTTACTACATCTTTTGTAGATATTCGTAGCTGTTGGTTGGATCTTCGCCTTCGCTGCCGGTTTTTTGGTGGTGTATGGTCCCTATTGGAAAGTTGTTCAATCAAATGCCACGTTTTTCAATGATGCCCAAAGAACTATTTATGGAACGTTCATGCGAGCAGCATGGGCCATGGCTGTATCCTGGGTGATTTACGCATGTCATAACAAAGCAGGAGGTACATTAGACGAGACTATTGATTACCTGTTTACCTTTTCTAGGATGTAGAGAAAAAAGCTTTGATTAGTTCTAGTTTGAACCATTCTATCTAAGAATTTATTAGAGTTAAAACTTATTGTTGAATGCTTTGAAAAAAAATACCTACTGTATTGCGTTGAATTCTTAACTCTTTCTATTTTTTGTCTATCCTTATTCTTTTAAGGTATGATCGACTCATTCCTGTCATGGAAAATTTGGATACCTTTAAGTAGATTAACGTACGGAGCTTATTTGTTGCATATTTTGGTGATTTATTTCTACCTCATGTCCACTGAAACCGTCCTTCATTACCAACATACTTTGTTCGTAAGTGACTTAAAATTTATATTATTCCTTTCCTCTCTCATAACTCTTGATGGTCACGCGCAGAATGATAAAGCTTGGTCCAGATTGTATGATGATAAGGATGCCTTTCATATCCCAGCTGAAAAAATCTTTAAATAGATAAAGTGAAAATAAGAGTTCTTTATTAGATCATATAGCAACGGTGGCCTTGTGGTAGAGTGCTCGCTTACCGCGTGTGTAAGGTCGTAGGTTCAATCCCGAGTCACACCAAACGACTGTAAAAGTTGGTACTCGATGCATCCCTGCTGAGCACTCAGCAATCTTCGCAAGTTTCGGGTCGCAGATAAGTGGTGTAAAAACCAGGGATAGGAGAGGCGTGGCCCTGCCGCATGAGTAGTAGCTAACGAAAAGGGAGCCTTCGGGTTGCCCTATACTGCGGTCGACTAACTTACTTACTATTATAACTTCGATTTCTTCATGTTGTCGGTCCTCTTCCATTTCCAGGTTTTCGATTTGGTTTCGATCGTATTTATCTCGTACGTTTCATCACTTTTAATGGCGTTATTTGTTGAATATCCTGTATTGAATCTAGAGAAAAGATTCCTTGGTTAATAACCTGTAAAACAATAGAAACGATACCTTTAATTAGCCTGGTTCTTAAACGCACTTTTTAACGCAAAAGGCCCATTTCCGTTAAATGAAATGCAAATGTTGAATTATATTTTACAATTATATTTTTTAATGAGTATGTATATTTGATTATTATTTATAATCTCAGTCACATTATACACACATACATTCAATTTACAAACATTTATTATTCTACACAATGCTAAATAACAATAACAACACTCTAATCCGATTAAATTGATAAAATTTTGGTAGATTAAACTCCCATTCGAAAGTCACCAATCTTACCAATGAAGAAATTATTGTTTGTTACTTTTTATAATTTTATCCAACAATTCTTACTCTAACTTTGTATTATATTTACATTTACATTATATTTTAATTTTTTAACCCGTGTTATTGTCTATATTCGTTGTTATTTTACACTTCCCAAATGATTTCATCTACAGGGAAAAGCCTAGTAAATATGAGTATAATGGTCACAATTAAAAGATTTTCCCTATATTCCATAGAATAAATGGATCAATTTCATATGCATACGGAATTGTTAAAACTAGGTAGGGTTTCCCAACGGAACATCTTTACAACGTCTTTTCGTTACAGTTTGCTATTTTTTCGGTATCACCTGACTATTCGAAATTATTCTAGGTATAGTTATCTTATTTCAGTAAGTCAACCTTCATATAAAGTAGTAATCTCTTTACTGGTATGGTATCATTATACTCTTTATTCATCATTGATCAAATTTTTCTTCATCAGGCTAGATCATAAAAAACAACAACACGAACCCAAGAATACTCGTAATAATAATATGCAGATTTCATTATTGTCAAGTATTTTTGTGATTGTACTTTGTTCCTTAACACGCGGTGGTTCTGCTGACAATGTGGGGGGATTCAACATGGCTAACATGGGGAATGTTATTCAGAAATATTCCAAGCAGTACCCAAACTTGGATAAAATCAACTTGAAAGATATGATGGACCACGAAACAAGACAATCACTCGGTCGCGTTGACGGAATAAACATTATGACCAAAATGGATACGAGTCAGTTGAAAGGACTTGAGATCTCTTTGTCCTGTAGAGCAGCGTTGGTGCAATTGTTTGGGCCTGTTTTGAATATCACGCATATTACTCCGGCTGAGATTCTGGCACTTCTCGGGAAACCTGTGGGTAAAGGTAAGGAAGGGGGCTTTGTCACCATGAAATTTCTTTGGAGACTTTTTATAATGAGGGAGAATTATTGTCTTTTTTCTTTTTTCTTGAAAATTTATTATTCCGAAAAAGCATTTTAGTGAATTTAATGAGAATGTTTCAGTCAATAAAAATAACACACGCGACACTAAGTTTTATGTTTAATATTTTTAATATAATATATATTATATATTATAGCTCTATATTGAGCACTTTATTGAGCAAGAAGAAATCTACTGAATAATAATATTTTTAATATGTATTTCGATCTTATAAGTGAGAGAAAAGAAAGGAATTTTCCCAGCAACTAATTTGACAAGCGAATTTGACAATTTTGTCGTCCGCAAATTTGAAAAAAATGTCCATTCGTGAAGTTTTTAAATTCTGCAACATTTTTTTTGAACAACCGTGAGGTTAAATTCCCGCGAAATTTTCTTCCCTTAAGACAAATAAATTGTAGCAAGTTATGAACAAGTAATGCCAATAACATTTTTGGTTATATTTCTAGTTCTGGATGCTTGGGGAAAGCCACCAGAAAGATTGCTATTAGGGAATTTCTACTGGATGGGAGCTTATGATGAATGCAATGCGATAGATGGGATGAAATATTGCAGTTCAGCCATGTTGTTTGCTTCTATTCCTCAGGTAAACATCACGCGACCATTAATTAGTTTATCATCTAAGGGGAGGGGATCGACGTTCACTATCAAAGGGGAAAGTTTCAACCTATACAATGAGTTAGGTATCTGTGTCTGAAAGTAAAACGATGGTAGCGATCTTAATTTTATTACTAGTGTTTATTTTCCCGACCAGAATACCAAAAAAGGATTTTGAAAATGTTCAAATTCAAAAATAAATTGCACCAATTTATTGATCTCAAAGAGTAGATGAGAAGATTTGTTTGGTCAATTGCACCAATTAATTGATCTCAAAGAGTAGATGAGAAGATTTGTTTGGCCAATTGCACCAATTAATTGATCTCAAAGAGTAGATGAGAAGATTTGTTTGGTCAATTGCACCAATTAATTGATCTCAAAGAGTAGATGAGAAGATTTGTTTGGCCAATTGCACCAATTAATTGATCTCAAAGAGTAGATGAGAAGATTTGTTTGGTCAATTGGAGCTGGTTTATAAAAGGACGAAAAATTGTGTGCATATCCATAAACTTTGATATATTTTAAAACTACTGGAGTTGATAGAGCTCCGAATAGTAGTTTCGAGTATTTTTCTATTAATCTTTATATAGCTTGCTGGACAGTATGGCATGTGTTTCCCGAAACAATGTACAGCGGCAGAAATCGATTCCTTCCTTCCAACTATCGATGCAGGTAAAATAATGCTGATTTATCTAGAAGAGTTAATTGTAACAAAAAAATGCGGACTTGAAAATTTGAAGGATTAGCTGTTTTTTACAGTAACAGTTGTGCTAGCCTGACCATCTTTGTGAAAACGAAACGTTTATTTGGTAAGATTGGGACCCAGGTGTTGATTCAGCTGTTTCTTGGTGTTTCTATTTTTGTGTAGCCATGCTGCCTTATAAATACTCATTTTTTTATGAACGTTTTTCATAGTTTTTGTTTTGTTTTCTCAGCATTGAAAGGGATATTGGTATTACGACCTGGCTCAACGGTATGCGATGAACCAACAAAATTAGGGACTGGTAATTACCTCACCATGTAAGTTACTCGGTTTCATTCCACTAATGACAGTGAGTAATCTCTTGATTGAATCATATTTGGACGACTCGCCTTTGACCGAATAACTTTAACCGAAAAATCTTTTACCGAATAACTTTTGACTGAATAACCTCTGACCGAAAAACCTTTTACCGAATTAGTTTTCGACTCGCCTTTAACTGAATAACTTTTGCCCAAATAACCATTGACCAAATAATAGTTTTTACGGGTTATATTATCTCTGTCGTTTCAAGATAAATACCTCCGGTAATCCTTGTAGGAAATAAATATCCGGGAATTTGAGCATGTTTAAAGATAAGCCCTAAAAGTTCTATGAATTGGGAAATTGTTCCATTTTGAAGTAGAATTTTACCAACAATGATATCGATCTTTTGAAAGTGATTTAGATGCGCCTTCTACAATCGACCAACCGAAAGCGATATGCTTGTGGATCCGTGGCCGAGTGGTTAAGACGTTGAGCTTAGGATCGTATGGTCTGAGGTTCAACTCCGCCTCGAGGTTTTCGGTGGTGAAAATTGATAATCACTGCTAATTCTATTCTATAAGGCTCCTTTGTAGGTGTTTCGTAGGGAAGGCAGGACCCTCATTGATAGCAGTTCGCTTGAACTGAAGAGGCTATCTTGGGTAAATATGTTCAAATAATAATAATAATAAAAATAATAATTTACTGTTTAGAGCTCTTTGTATTCTCATCATTCTCCTCGTCTGTATTGGAACTTACACCGATTTATTATCAAAGTCTGTACGAAGTTCCCTCAAAGAAGACGTCCCGAAACCGGTAGCGAACGAAGAAGGCGTTGACCATTCTAATTTTCAACCGGAAAATAATACGGGCGGAGAGGCATCGTTGAGGATAGTGACGCCCTCAAGCGATCTTATGGGTGAGTGAATTCAATTGTTTTGTTTCCTTTAGTTACCGTTTAGCTTGGATGGATGCGTGTGAAAAAAATCACACGGGTAACACACTGAATAATTCTTATCATACTTTCAACCCAGGTAGCCAGCGCTACCAAGAATCCAGCCTTCAGCATCATTAACACTTACATATTCATTTTATTAGGGAGCGTGCCCAAAAGATCGTTCTTAAATCGTTCAAATGAATTTGTTGAAAGTTGTTTTTGAGATCGTTCCTAAAATCAAAGAGGAACGATTTCCAAACATCGTTCTTTCGAGATCTTAAAGAATCGTTCTTAAATCGTTACTTTTTGAGAAAAACAATCTTTAACAATCTTTTCGGCACGCTCCCTAATAACTTTAATACTCAAATAATTGATTTGGTAGAAACATCGTGGTGATGGTTTTTATTCAGATTGTGAAAACCAACAATGGCTTTATATTTCGAAATTAAAAAAATAGATAATTTTGAAATATATACATAGCCTGTACCAAACTCTGATTAAAGGAGAATTTGTGAGTAGTATATATTTTTGCCGTACCGTACGGTGGTACAGGCTAGAAATATACCGGGTGTATAAAAAAAAGTGTATAATATAATGCTGGACGCGTCAGATCATCCAATTCAAAATACTGTAGCCAAAAGCCTAGCTTAAATTTTGATATATAAACTTTCTCAAACAATTAAGGAGATAATGGTAAAAATTCACGTTATTGGCATCAGAAGAAAAAAAATCTCAACTAATTTGTTTTCTTTTTTAGGTGGCAGTGGCTTATATAGTTTTGCCATTTCATTCTCTTTGATCAGAAATATCAAAGCAGTGTTATCTACAGACTCTCCTAAAGGGGCTATTGGCAGCATCAACGGCATACGAACCATCAGTATGACCTGGGTCATTCTAGGACACATGTACGTCTTTGGTGCCATGTTTGGAAAATGGGGTAAGGTTCATTTCATTTCTTTGAGTTTTTGTTTTCCTATAAATTCAGATTAGAGTGTCAAACTGGTCCTTCAAAATCATCACTAAATAACCTCAACGCAGGAGTGTGTTTTCTATTGAAATTGCGTTCATTATGTCTTGTGTTTCAATAGCGAAAACACTCTCCTATAAAGTGGGTTTTTAACGAAATTGGCTACTGAGTAGCAGGTTGGCCTCAAATTTCAGGATGATATATCTCAGTAGAAAAGATTTAGATTTTCCCTACTGACGAAAAGATAAATTTTCTATGAACCTACAAAGCAGATGCTCGTGACGTTGTACCAATGTTGATATATCATACATCAATCAACCCCCAAAACACTAATGTTGTACTAAATGAGTCCATAAAACGATAATTAATGATTGCAAACTACTCTACCTTTTTCACCTGGTTATTTTATTTTCGTGATTTCTTTTTTACTGAAAACTAAGTGGAACATGGAGATGAAGTTTAAGATATTGAATTTGCAACTTTTCACCAAATAAAGTTTCACTAGTACCGTGTATCTGTCTTTACACTTGGGACGGCGTACAAACTAAAGAATACAAAATGGTAGACACAAGGGGTTTACTGGCGTATTGTTAAACAACGTCCAACTAACAATTTTTCATGGACGTGTCACGACACTTTATCAACCCTACTTCAATCCAATTCTCTTTTTGTAGATAATGCATCCGAAATTGGTACTTTGGTCCATCGGTTCACTTTCATGGTTGTGACTAACGCCTATGTGTCGGTTGATACATTCTTTTTGTTGAGGTAAGAAGAAGACTCGTCATCTCCACTTTCCTTCCACGAAATACCCTCGAGCACACATGAATATTTTGATGCTGTGCAAGTCGTAAAATTATCCGCGCATAAGTTTTTTTTAAGATATCTGAAAATTGTGAAAATGCACTTTTTTACTATTCGTCTGAAAATTGCGTGTTTTTGAGTGAATATTTTTGAATTCACGAAATGAAAAACCGCGAAAAAGTCTGTTTAGGAGATATCGCGAATTAAATAAAAACCTCGAAAATTTCTACTTCTATAAGAGTTTATTCCCCAATGAATGTCCACCAAATGTTATGATAAACAAGAACGATTCTTATATTTAACATGTTTATCATTTCAGTGGATTGCTTGTAGCATATTTAACGTTCCGACGAATGGATACTGCAAATGGCTACCCTCTTTATATGGTATTCATGGGATATCTTCATCGCTATATAAGGTATAATGCATGAATACATATTAAAATCCCGTTTAAAAACTAATTACCTTTTTAATCTAGTAGGGATGGAACCAAGGTTAAATAGGAACTATTTACTCGCTCGGTATGATCACGGATATTATACAGCGAGTGTTGTTGCGATTTTTTATAAAAATAATACAGTGATCTGATTGGCTAATTTTTCAATAGAAGTTGAAATAATAGCCTATTAGGGGCCATCCATAAAGTACGTACGCATTTAGGGGGGAGGGGGGGGGGGGGTCATGTCAAAAGCGTAGCGGGGTTATGAGTACGTACGCAGTTAGACTGTCTTGCAAAGATACAAAAAAAAAGAACGAAAAAAATCATAATTAAGAAATTAAGAAATAAATACAAACGCCTTTTCACCTTCGTATTATTTATTTAGGGGGGGGGGTCAAAAATTTGTGATATATGTGCGTACGTACGCGAGGGGGGGGGGGGTGTTGTAAAA
>JAYRBV010021910.1:0-21709 GCA_036023255.1 Mitrocomella polydiademata
TCCTTTTGTTTTAAACGCAAGAGCGACAAACAATTTTCTTCTTTCATTGGTTTTCTATTTTTATATCCGCGACATAGAAAGTACTATTTTATAATCGAAACTTGTTAATATTATTTAGGTAATCGAACTTAATCGAAGCTTGTCGATGTTGATCTATAATAATCAAAACTTGTCGATATATTAAATCGAATCGAAGCTTGTCGATACTAATCTATGTAATCAAATATAATCGATATATATTTAAGTCACAATTTTTACTGAATTTAGAATTATCGATTAATTAAATTAAATATATACGACGGGTTTCCGTCTAATATTCAATCTGCTATGGTGTTATTCTCCATAGTCCAGAACTTTTTTTAAAGAAAAGATAAATAAATCTATCATCCTTCATTCGGGTGCTTTGCGCAGTCTTCGCGCTGTCATCAGAAGTTGTTTTTAAAAGGGCACACACGAGGAGACGGCTTCAAGAAGTTTGGGTACTAAATTCAACATGGCAGCATTCTATATTAAGCGGGCGCTAAGAAATATCTTAAGCGTATTCAATATGGTGCCACACTTCAGTTAAACCGCGTGGGAAAATGAGGGTATGTACAGCGATGTTGTTCTACACAGCGCTGTTTTGACATTCTGTATTCTGTCTCTTCTGTTGTTCTATTTTTGGTAGTATCTTGAGCATTTTTATAGGAAACAGTAGATTACTAAGAACAAATACTGTTCGAGGCTGATAAACACAACTGTTTTAAACCTCCCCGTATGCCCCTGTACGTACTTACGTAAGGGTAATCTTCGAATTAGATCTTGGTCCCCTGTACACACCCGTAAACCCCGTACAAATTATGTGGTATGTCCACCCTCGTACCATAACAAGCGACCTGTGAAATAAAGTATATGAATATTTTATCTTCAAAGCACGCTTTGAAGGTCATTTATAGCATGATTAGCATGATACACCTTTTCGCAGTTAGCACCGCCATCTTGTTTACTCGCCGTAAGTGGTGCAAGTTGGATTTTGGACCCTAGATAAACGCAATTTTTAGTGTTTTCTCTATAACGTCCAAAGTCCAACTTGCACCACTTACGCAAATGGTGGCGTGAAAACAAGATGGCGGTGCTAACTCCGAAAAGGCACATTAGGGAGATAGGGAAGGGAGTATTACTTTTGGCCTTATAAAGCGATTTACATTTTATTAAAAAATTACTATCCAAAATTGATGGACGTTCATATCCATCAACTTTAAAAAAAAGATACATACATAGGTGACGCTCCATGGGAAAAGAGTACATGAAATTATCAGTATATCGGTATTACCGATAATTTTTAAAAGTTGATATCAGTATCTATATCAGTAATTCAAAAACAGTTTACCGATACTCAAACTTTATTTACCCATAATTTCTTTTTCATAATAAATTACGGATAACATAATTGTCTGCGCGATTTTCTTTCCCAAGGTGTTTAACGTGTAAATATCTGTAATTACCGACGATAAATACCGGTATACCTTTATTTACCGATATTAACCGATATTTACTGTACAGGAAGAAATTAGCGTATACAGGTGAATTAGCAATATACTGGTAAATGATCAGTAAATACCGATATGCATTATAATTTGTAATTAATTACCGATAAAAGTGTTTTTCTGTACAATTCAAGCTTTTTACCGGTAAAGATTACCGATAATTTCCATGTACTCTTTTTCCCATGGAGCGTCACATATAATATACAGTAGTCTATTTATACAATACAATATATACAATTGTATCGAAGTGTCCCAGAAAAATTAATACGCTCCGGCTACTTCAAAAAGTAGATATTTGTATATATAAAATAATAATAATATATATATACAGTAAAAATAATATTTTACAATCACCAATTACTAGGCATGGTTTGACATAGAGCTATACCTCTCTACACGTGAGGGCTATTCACAGTAGGAGGGATAGCTCTACGTCGATCTCTCAGACTTCTTGCTTAAGGCAAGAGAACAATATTGATCAAGGTTTAAATTTTTATAAACATTAACTTGATCAAGCAGTATGTGACTTCTTGGAAGGACAGCAAAGTGTAACGATCATCGTTAAACATTAGAAGCTTTATTGACCTTGACAACGGCATTCGAACAAGATATATAAATTGACATTAGTTGTTAATTACAGTATAAATCACAAAGACGTGTGAATGTCATTGTTTATTGTTAGACTGCGAATGGAATCCCCTTGAGCATTATGAATATTAACATTATGTTACATGCATGCCTTTTATATCAAAAGCAAACAATAAAATGGGGGTACTTAGTATTTGCGACATTTAAGTGTGATATAATTAGTCAGTTTTTATATACACACATAATCTATTTCTTGAAGTAGTCGCAGCGTACTAATTTTTCTGGGACACCTGTATATATATATTGAATCTATGTATATATATATTGAATCTATGTATATATATAATATATATATAGTGGACACAGGAACATGGAATAAATGAACGACTGTATCAAAATGATATATATACAATTTGTTTTTAATATTCAGTCAGTTGATATTTGGTTATGATTGTTATCAACTGACTTTTATTATTTTATGATTATTATACCTACTAGGTATTAAACTTAATTTCTGATTCTTGCAGTATTGTAGTGCCAATTCTTGTGCATTGAGAATGAGCATATGAATTTTAAAACCATTCCAACCTATACATTCAAATCCCAAACAATTGTTAATCATTTTCATTACTTCCAACTCAAATTTACTGAACACCCAAAAACACCACACATAGGTTTCATTGAATGAGGGAAATATTTTGTAAAATCAGAATTTATTTTTTCTTTGGTTTGAGAACTTGGCATCCCTTCTCTTGGTTAATTGCAACTATTAAAAATGATCGCAATGATTTTGGATTTCCTAATGTGATCAAAGGAAGCCGGCTGAGGCAACCATTCAGATTGAGAGTAGAATGTAAACAAACATTGCATTTTAAATTAACAAATAAAGCTCCTTATAATTAGATTTGATACCCATTATTTAGCCTTTTTTTAAAAGAAAATTGAGTATAACGTGATTATGAATTTTTTTAAATTGCACATATATATAATATATACGTTTAAAATATAATAATTTCAATATCCTTATTCCTGAAGAAAATACCAGTGGCAGTGGTAGAGAGTTGTTGTGTTACACTCTCCTTCGTTTTTGTTAATATAGACAGTGATGATCACACCCTTAATATTCAAGAAACAGTAGTGAATAACATGCAACCTTTTATTTTCTACAGTATTTATTAATTTATTTCATAAAGCCAATCGATCATTTTTTTATCTATTTCTGATGCTATGTATTTTTTGTTGATAGCTTTTTTCGTTCATATATCATACTCCCTGAAAGATAGAACAGAGGTTTTTACAAAGAAAAACATGAAAATATCAATAAAATTTGAACGGAAAACTTATCATAAAAAAAAGAACAAAATAATTTTATTTTATTTTATTTTGGGTGTTTTAATGTGCAATTAAAAAAAGTAGACTCAAAGACGTCACATGGCTTAAAATACATAATGTTCTAGAATTAATTAATATGAAATATTTAAAAGTGAAAACAGTGTTGTTGATAAAATACACACAGCTGTAATCGCAGCAACAAACATATATGTATGTATAACTAAAAGATTTTTAATAGTATGATGATGTGTTGAAATATGAAGAGTGCGTACAGTATACAGTATATCTACAATTAAATATGAAGAGTGCGTACAGTATACATACAGTATATCTACAATTAAATTTACTCACAATAATACTCAATAGATTCATATTTTGATGTTTGTAAAGCTGTATACTTGAATTGAATTACAAGGTTTAAAAGTTTTAATCCTGTAGGACTCCTTTACCCTGCATACAATTGTGATCTTTATAGCATTTTTATATGTATATAGACTGTATAATGTGGAAATTGCATTTAAAAGAAGTTTTTCAGTGTCCTTCATCATAAGTTTTTGCATCCTGTGCAATAGTTATTTAAAATATTTGCTTTTATACTGTTGTAGTTGCTTTTTAAATGTTTTGTTTTCGTCAGGTTAAAATTGTTACTGGAAAGTTTCTTTAGATTTACAATTTTTATGTTTAGATTTTGAAAAATAGTAAAACAACAACAACACCCGAGACATGAATGAACCAGTGGAAGGAGATGCTGCAGATCTCCCCAAGTCACATTTTTACAAGGTATGTAATTTATACTTTACTTTAATTGAATTTAAATCAATCATCCCTTCAAGCAAGGTGACATTTGGGCCAAATTTGCAAGGATTTAGTTTGTCAAATTAAAATATTTTTTCTTGATAAGAACATTGTTTTGCTCCCGTAGACATTATTGTTCCATGAGAAAGTAATGAAAAGACAAATAATTCTCAACTTATTTTGTTCATCATTCTCATCACCAGCTTGACTTTGGCTTGAGCCTAGTGTACTTTATAAATGGCTTTGCATATATATATGGGAGCATGTTTTAGCCAGGCAATTTGCTAGTTTAAATCCTGTCAGATACCTACTAACTACCTAAAAACGACCAGATATTTATACGTTTTAGGTGTAAAGAAAGGAATTATATTGCTGTTAAATACACTATATACATGTGTTGCAAGTATTTCGTAAAATTTATTATATAGTCCAGTTTTTTGGGGGATTTTAAGTCATTTGTTATTCCTTCTTACTGTAGCTATAGATTTTTCTTTGGAAGTCTGTGTGTAATTTTGTAAAGATGAAATCGAGAAGTTAGTAACGTAGACTAGTTAGTAACGTAAAAGACTGCAAAATATACGGAGAAGTGAAATGTAATCAAGGTCGCGTCAAGTTATTAAAATATTGCTGAAGCCCTCTGCAGATTTGCCACTTTTCAAAAATCTGAAATCTATATGGAGGGTTGAGTTGAAATATCAAATTTTGGTTTTAAAAAAAGGCTATCCCTGGAAACAGTATAATATCAGTGTTGTGTAATAGGGTTATTGACAGCCTCTCGTTATGATGACATTATCCTTCAAGTAGCACATAACAATTTTGAATGCATTTCATTGTCTTAGCAGATAATTCTGTGGAAGCTCGTGAAGAATTGGGTGTGTTTTGATTTACTAGACATATCAGTTTTTACCAAATAAAGAATAATGTTATTTTTATCAATACGCAGGTTGTCTCTGGTTCAAGTTCTCGTGGATATAGTTTCTACCGTTCCGTTGGAAACATTTTGATGTGTAATTTCTACAGTATATAACTATCTACATTAATCCAACAAAAATGGTTTAAAGAAAATCAAAGTGGAGGAGTGTTTTCTATTGATAGCACCTACAGTAATAATGCGTTCTTTAGAAAAACCCTCATCCGCATGTCTTTTTTTAACAAACTGGGATGCAGTTTGTTCGTTTGTTGTCTTCTTCCACTTGTTTTCCTTTGACTTGATAATATATTTCTTCGTTACTTAAAAAAACTTTTGGAGTCTATTGGACGAGTTGTGCGTGACATCATATGTTTATTTTGGAGCGAAAATAAAGTAGCTTGGAAACGACGAGCACAAAATATATGTGTTTAGGTGAAGAATCTTAGTTATTGTTTGTAAATTTTGAGAATATTCTGATGTTTCGTTGAGGAAATTGGGCGAAAACATTCGCCTCTTCACGTAGCGGCTCGTGTTTTCAGCTTATCGTTTTTCATGCATGGGTGTGAAAATGCGCTAAAAACACATTGCAACCCGTCTATAGAATAATCGTGTTGTGTCTTCTTGGCACTCTGAAATAGGATATGTGTCTTAAAGACTTACAATCACCAATCTGCACACTATGTAGTCGGATTGTGGGTCTTTATAAATGAACGGAATATAACTCTCTAAGTATGAAGATCACACAAGTGAAGCTGGCCAATGTTTGGAGAAACGACGGGTAGACTGATCCCTATTATTATTTTTTAGTATAAAGATCAGAGCTTTTTACGCATCGAAACCATATTATTTTCACGTATTAAAAACATTTCTTATCGTGTATAGGAAATCTAAGAGACTTGAATACTCTTGTAGCAACATTTTTACCGTTTTATACGTTCTTTAACGTTGGTCGAAAGATTTTGTTACAATATCATGTATGTCAAAATAACGTCCAAATAACGCCAGAGAGGGATATCGACTTCTCATGAAAAAACGCGAAGATTTTTGTCCTTTGAAACACATTTTTGAAACACATTATCTGTCGGCCTAAAAAATATTTAATTTTAAAGATTTATTCCCGTCACATTTTTCCAAAATTTATCATAACTTTGTGGAAAATGCGTACAAAAAACAAAAAATGGTTGCATTTTATCCGTCCTTGCTTTGTCCGATTGGTATAGTCCTTTGAAACGTGCTACTATACACGATTTCTTGCGAGTGAGACAGCAGCAGATGTTGGTAATAAAAAAAACGCTTTTCTGAAAAACATGGAGGTGGGATAATGCTAGTCAATGAATGCGCTTTCATCACCCCGGTTCAAGACTCTTTTTTCTTTTCTTTTTTTTTCGTATTGCTTAACTTATGCTTTAGTTTGACTGCATACGCCTCGGAATAACCAAGAAAGAGTACATATAAAGTAAATTCGGAACAATTGCTAATTTGAAAACAAAATAATGCTGTGTATTTAGCGAAAGTGAAAGTGGTGTGTGACTAAGTGTGAAGAGAAGAGAACCCGCAGGCTTCTTTCCTTTTTTTTAATCGCATAGCGAAGCTGTTTCGGAATTTAACTAATTGAAATCAAATGGTGTTATAGGGATTCTTCTTCTTCTTTTTTTTCTTTTTCTTCGCGGGTTAGATGTCATTAGTTGCCGTCTGCGTTCCATTCCATGTGTTAGTTCGTGAATAATTAACAACAGTCGTCTTTTAGTCGACAGTTATATATTTATATAAAAAAAAAAAATTGAAAATAGAAAAAAAGTTTCTTTTTCTTTATATATTTTGAAATATGTATGTATATTTTTGAAGTGATACAGACGTGTATTTAGTGTTGTCGCTTTTGGACTGGATTTTTGGTTGTGGCTCCTCCTCCTCCTCCTCCTCCCTTATTCCTGCCTTCTTCTTCTTCTTCTTCTTCTTCATTTTCTTCACCTTCATTTTCAACCATCACCACTATGAAAGTCTGGCATTACATGGGTGACAAACCGAAAAATTTAAACTGAAAAAAGAATCCTCTACAGAGCTTGTTCAGGGTGTCCTCCGGGTTTGACACTGTGTGATTGGAGATACAAAATTATAAAATTCCATTTTGCTTTTCATAAAAAAATGTAGACTTCCAAAGTTGGAAAAGGTCCCTTTTCAGGGGCGTTATAGCAAGACGTTTTAAGTTGGGGGGCTCAAAAGATTAGTCGGTCCCACCATGGTTGGGGCCGACGCGCCAGAGAAACCTTTAAAACTAAGGCCTCTGGATTGGCTATGAGAGCACTCAAAGTCTAGAATTTTAACATGATTTTCATCCACAAAACCTCCATTTCATTAGTATGTAATATTCTAAAGTATTTGTCTATTTTAATTTTTTTATAACAATAGAAAAGGAAACGTAGGAAATATTTGAAAGATGTGAGGTTTTCGAGATGCTTGAATTTCAACATGATTTTCAACAACATGAATTTCAACATGCTTGCTAACGTCCTTGCTTTCAATCAGAAAACACCCCTGTGATTGGAGATGCAGAAGTAAAATTTCATTCCATTTTGCTTTTCATTCAAAATTGAGATGACGTATATAAATACATGTTCGACTTGTGTCTATAGTGAAGTATACAATGGGCGGGAATAGTTGAACACTACACGTTAGATAAGGGTAGTTTAAGATGAGGGTAGTACTGTACATATATGTTCAGTTGGTCTTTTATAGAAAAGTCTCTTAAAATGTGTATGTAAAATCGAGGCAAATTTCACAAATTTCGCAAATTGCCTCGTTCTTCCAGTCTTATTTTATGAGGTTTTGATAAGTGAACATGAATTGAAACTTAGACACCCTCATTGACTGACATCGTCCGTTACGTGAAGCAGGAAAAAGAACTATTAGTCAATGGATTGCATTATTGTGTAATGAGCTTTTGCTTAAAGATTGCATGATATACCACCACATTAGGCTTTTTGTATGGAAATATAATGGAGCTGAACATTGTTGATAAGTTTTTAATACATAAGGGAAGCTTCCGTTCAACTTAATTGTGATATGAACACCAACCAGCCGGTTTATAATAAGCAATTAAACTGGCCAATAATTAGATGAGCTTAATAGCAGGTCATTTTTGGTAGCTCGTTATGCAGAGAGTATGACTTTAAGTAATTTGTGTATAGTGTGTGTGTGTGCGTGTGTTTTTTTTGTTGTTTTTGCTTCGTGCCGAAGTCAAAGTCTATCTATATTATTATTGCTTTTTATTATTAGTATTATTATTGAGGAATGTTTAAAGTATCTTCATAAATAATTTAAACTAGTACTAAGTATAGACTGTCATCAATGAGGGTCCTACCTCAGGACTTCAACTTAAAATATTCCGCTGCATATTCATAGAGAAATGCTCCTTCCTTCACATAGAAATTCCATTCCATATTTTTGAGTATTTTTTTGCATCGTTCAACCAGATATGATTGGATTTCTGTAATCAGACATTGTAAGCTCCTGACCTCATTGAGATTGTCTTAAGTGTGTTAGACGTATTTATTTTTGTATGTTTGTTAACTGGTTTAAGACTTTTTTTGTTTGTATTTGGCTCCGTGTTTAGCTAATGATGCTATGGAGGTTGTTGAGTGGCGTTATGCGAAGAATAAAAGTAATAAGCTCCGATGAGAAAAGGGGAATTTTTAAAGATTTAGGGGAGGCGGGGATTGAAAACATCAAAAGAATGCACGTTTTGATAAATCGTAAACAGGACTGGACACAGAGAAAAATAATAATATCGCTCATGGGAAAAAAATATAATACTGAGATCTGATTGGTTTACTTAATAAAAATAGCTGATCTTGCTATCATGATGGAAATTGATTGGTTATTGTGCTTCCGCAATGCGTGATACTTTCGCCCCCTTAGGGCGCTGAAACCCGTGGCACCCTTAGAACTTTCGATGTACATAGTATTATCTCTATATAACGTGCGGACTACTATAAAAAATATGCATGGTAGTTTAAAACGTGTACTGTTATACATAAAAGTGGGAAGCGATCGTATAATTTTTTTGCGACAACTTTTCTACGTGATTGGCGTAGAAGCACTTACATAAAATCTCATAAGGTGATTAAATGTTATAAGGTGCAATTTTATAATTAAGAGAAAACTACCAAATTAAAATGCCAGTGGTATGCGCGTTACACAAACATCGCACGGTGTGAAATGCACAGACATCGCTAGTCCAATTCGAAGACCTTGATAAAACACATTTTGTATATAAAGACAACTCCGTTTTGTAAATGTATATGCAAATCAGACGGTATGAAATGTTGCGTATTTTTTCAAGAACAAATCACCCACGCTTTGCGGTTATAAAAATTATATTTATATACACAAAGTTTCCGCTTATCGGCTAATAATATAATTAATGAGTTTGTTTGTATCCAATTAGTATTAATGACTGACTAATTGTCATAATGTTCTGCAAGGAAGTTTTTTTTTTGCAGACAAACTTTGTTATGCATACATATTGTGTAGATGTCCTCTGAGGGGTGATTTTAAAGCTCTTTTTTTCTGGCTACAGGCTAGGTATTTGAGGGTTTTATTCAGAAAATTAATAGCTTAGTGCTTAAAAATCTTGGAAGAAAAACATTAGAAGTGTTTGAAAACAGTGTTTAGAATACCTAATTTCCTGATTGAATGTGTTATCATTTTCTTTGTATCGTAAGCGTGCTTATACCTGATATTCAGATGCAGTTTCTCTTTTTTTTGTCCGCGGACTTCTTAAATCCATGAAATGTACGTAGTTTGAACATCCTCAGAGGTCTTATGGCAATTAGATTAGGCTTTAGTAAGTGTGCCAACAAAAATAAGGATCTGAAAGATTTCGTTTCCTTGCTTTGCTTTTATAGGAGTTACCTCGTCCTACATAGTAGACTGGAGTCGACGATCTATGTACATAGTAGACTGGAGTCGTTCTTTTGGGAAATTGAGATTCATGGGAATTTCTTATATGATCTGAGGAGAGAAAGAACTTTCACGTAATCATATCATATCAATATTATCAAATGGTAAAAAAGGAAAGTTAACGACAAGCATAATCTGGTTTAATTGCTCTAGGATAACCGCTAAAAGAAACTATCCCTGTACAAATAGCCTCTTTTTGAGCTCAAGAGTTCAAGATGGCACATGTTTGGGCCTTATTAGGCCAAATCAGACTGGTACACTACTATAAAATGTTTCTAATGCCTTTTTTCATCAAATGGTAAAAAAGGAAAGTTAACGACTAACATAATTTAGTCTACCAGAGGTGGATGTATAACGTATGTGGAGAAGAGCGGCATGCCATAAATGTAGTGGCCTTTTAAAACGTCAATAATAATAAAAATAAATATTCGAATTCACACTTCTCCACATACTTAAAATAAATATTAGAATTCACACTTCTCCACATAATAAAAATAAATATTCGAATTCACACTTCTCCACATACCTAAAAATAAATATTCGAATTCACACTTCTCCACATACTAAAAATAAATATTCGAATTCACACTTCTCCACTTAAAACCAGATCCGTCTCTATCTACCTTTATAGACGCGGTGAGGCTGCTTGCCACTCGATATTTAACAATGCTACATTTGCACATTTTACCCATTACATTTCTTGTGAGATATACGAGCCTCCCGAAGATGTACTAATTTTTAACTTTAATTAGAAAAAAAAATGCACTGATTTGGAGTCTTTAAATTGATCCGAAAAAGAGTTTGAACCACATTTTTTTCAGCTAATAGCACACCTCCTACCCGCCTTCTAATCGCAAGTATAGTGTAGCGTTATGTCACAATAAAAACGTCATCGGCTACATATGCGAAGAAGCACGTGACATTCCTCTTTGAATCGTCCTGAGGCATTCCATCTCTTGTCAGCGATTATCGATGAAAATTCTTAACAATTGTTTTGCGAACTACATAAAAGTAATTATAACATCTACGCAAAGACTTTTCAAACGTATAAGAAATTAAATACTTTTTGATGTAAAGACTTACCCCTCCTCCAACTCAAATTATTTGACAAGGCTTCTGCTTAAATATGTTCGAGTAACTTGTGGAAACAAACCTTCTGGCTGACTGTTAAGGTGGATTTCCACTTGTGCACTTTGGGACAGAAAACGGGTAAAAGTATCATGTCCTATTTGTCTTGGCTGTCCCAACTCTGTCCCGAGACAAAAGTTGAATTCAGTTCAACTTTCCCGGGACAGGACAGGACAGATCATAGCCAATCAAAATGGCGAGAACAGCTTTTTTTTTTGTTTAAAGCGAACCAATCAGATTTTAGTATAGCTTTTTTCCCGTACGTCCTGTTGATGTCTAAAATGCAAAACAAGTGGAAATCCACCTTAAGAAGATTGTGAAAGTGAAAGAAGTTTTTTTTATATAACGGTTAATACGGTTACATTATGAACTGGTATTTTCTATTCTTTAAAGAATAATATTCAAAATGGTGGTATTTGGTGTTTTATGTGTCCTTTTCTTAGTTTTCAATATTTCATATTTGGCAGTGTCTCAGTAATCACTTCTAAATTTCGCATTCTACTCGCCATTTCGATCTTTCCCATTCCGCTATTTGCTATTGAGCAGGGGTGTTTAAAATAACTTAAAACGCGTCACGTATACCCAGCTTCCATCCTAAACAAAATAACTTTGTTTCTCATGTGTTAGAATTTCGAATCTGTCTCGGGCAAAGGTTTTATGTAGGGGTGTTTTAGGATTGAAATTTATCCCTTCTCCACTTTTACTCTTACTGACTCAGCATATCGTTTCATACAGTTCGTCTAACAATTTTTATGTTGATTGGTTTTCCTTAAATTTGTTGGGAAATCGAGACAACACCTTGCCTTGCTCATTCAAACATGTTTGTGAGAGTTCTTTTTCAATAATTTGTTTTGCCGTCCTCGAAGTTTCTAGTTTTATTTGTCTGGTTTGGTTTCGTTTTGGTTGCTTGTTATTTGACACCATGAATGGAGCACCAATTACAAGGAAAACGGTGTTATTTAAGCTGTGCAGAGGACTACTTACAGGAATGATACATCGGATCTCAATTTTGACTTCTAGTTTTGATTTCAACAGTGAATGATTGTTTTTGTTTTTCCGTGTGGCCTATTTTTAATGTTTATTATTTTTTTACCAAAGGGTAATATAGAGCGTTTATCAAGAGTAGCAAGCTTTTAATTTGGAGTATGCTTTTTTAAAGAACCATTTGACTTTTAGACTGGATTCGTTGACTTTTAGACTGGATTCGTTCTTTCGGGAAATCGGGATTCACGGGATTTTTTCCCGTAAAACATTATCATATTAAAATCATAAAATGGGAAAAAGGAAAGTTAACGACTAGTCTACTCCAGCCCAAGTTGTGTTTTTTTGTTTTCCCACTGTTTAGTATATTCTCATATCTAAAAGGGTGTATTTCTCAAACTAAAAAATAAATCGAGTTGGCAATAAGAACAACTTCGTGCGTAGTCGCTGTGGAGCTTTGCACTTGAAAAGAAATAGTAGGCGACTGGTGACGATATCATGTTTTTTCATTTCAATCTCAGTATCGAAGCATGGAACGCAAGCTGTCAGATACGTCGCTTAGCAACAACGGCCTTCAAGACTCCAGCGATGAGGTCAGAATCAAAGTTGGCATTTGTGCCATGAATAAGAAGGTAGGTTGTTTTGTTTTTCGAATACTGGTCAAAAAGCGGATGTGGAGGAGTTGCTTTCTATTGATACGACACGCAATATTCAACACTCCTCCACTGAGCCTTTTAAATGGATTTCCCGGCTTCTAACTTGCCGAGTGTTATTAATAGACAAGGCTGCCGTATCGCCAACTTAGCTCTAATTAATTGGATATTAATAATTTCAAAAGAGGGAAGGTAGGATACGACTTCCGATATTATACTTATTACGCAGCCAGTCCCAAATTAATTATTATTTTGCCGGTCTAATTACCGATGGGAAGCCAATCAAGATGGTCAATTTCTAGGTCCTTTCAAATTGACCTATGAATTTCCGTATTTCAAAGTGAAATTACCTAAATGCTAATTTCTCTTTTTCAGACCTACTCGCGGCCTATGAAGGAGATCTTGAAGCGGTTGAAGCGCTTCATTCTATTGGATTTCATCATTTTCCCTGACGAGTTGGTGTTGAAAGAACCGGTACAGAATTGGCCTGTCGTCGACTGCCTCATCTCCTTCTACTCCAAAGGCTTCCCGCTCGACAAGGCCATCGCGTACGCCAAGCTCCGCGAACCGCTTGTTATCAATGATCTAGAGATGCAGTTCCTATTACAAGATAGGTAGGTATATGTAGTTAGACTAGATTTTGCTTATTGCTTGTCTTTCCTTTTCTGTATTTCAATAAGTCTGTTAATACCAATGTTCCGTTAGGAGTCTATGAAAAATTTCCGTGAAATCCCTATTTCCCATATTTTCCCGAAAGAACGACATCAGTTTAGTATATGGTTTTATCGTCATGAATTGTTTTGGCAGCAGCACTCTTAAAATGTATCTTTATGGGTTATATTTGTCATGGTTTTCTAGTGTTTTTTTCTACCGGTACAGCACTTATCATAAAAGACGTTTGAAAATTCTCCTCGACTTGTGTCAGTTTATCATCACTATGATTCTATATAATAAAAGCCGTATTCTCTATCTATCTTTGTTTGTACGCATTAATGGTAGCGAAACTGTGGGAGAAATAATTTCAACATTTTCAAACAAACAAATTTCTTTTTTTGTTTTTGGTGAATTTTTTTTTTTTCAAAAGTTTTTATGGCCCAATTATTTTTTCATTCATGTAAAATAAAAAAGGATTTTTGCGAAATTCTTTTCTCCAGCAATTTTTTTTTTCTGGAAAAGCAAGCGTACTATCGATGGGCGAAAGCAGTGTCTCTTCAGCGTCCTTGCGACGCTTGTTTACCAGCTAGTTGTATTATATTCTTTCTTGTAGGCGTGAAGTGTATCGAATGCTTGAAGAGGAATGCCTCGAAATACCGCGCTATGCCGTCTTCAATCGCGACGATATCGGTCAGCCGCTGGATGGCGATGCCGACATTGAGGAAGCCGATGATACGATCGTCGTTAGCGGCAAGACTTTCACCAAACCGTTCGTTGAGAAACCGGTCAGTGCCGAGGATCACAACATTTATATCTACTACCCGGCGTCAGCTGGGGGCGGCTGTCAGATCCTGTTCCGAAAGATTGGAAGCCGGAGCAGTGTATATTCGTCGGAAAGTCGAATCCGGAGAACCGGCTCTTACATCTATGAAGATTTCATGCCCACTGATGGAACTGACGTCAAGGTAAAATGCTCAAAAAATTATGTGGAGGTGCTTTTTTACTGATACGGCACGCGATACCCCGTGCCGCAATCTATCAAATAAAACCCACTCCCACCCTCCACCTTTCACTATGAATATGAATTATGAATTGTTTTGCCGTCAAGATATAAATCTCGGCTTTTGTAATGTTTTAAAATCACTAAAATTTGCTCAATGCTTTCTCTAGAAAATTAACAAATATACGAACGAGTTATATATATACCTGTCTGTCTGATTTGTTACTTTAAACACAGATAAGAAGTAACCCTGGTCTAGACTTTGATAGTTACATTTACAAACACAGATACACATAAAATACAATAAGCCTATCTCACGCCTTCTAAAGCTCACTGACAAGAAATCAGACTTTTCCATAGAGAATATATGTCAATGTCAAAATCATTGAAACCGATATCCTTAATTGTCATCTCTATAGGATGATCACTGTCAAACTTAAATGTGTCTTTCCAAATAGTTAATCTTCTTGTTTGAAAAATATTTGTTTGAAAAAAATTACAAATCATCTGCTTAACTGAAGGCCAAGAAAGCGTTTACAAGGACGGGTAGTTCGGTTGGTAAGGGTGTGGCACTGTTTCTCTCTAGTAGAGTCTCTGTTCCGATTATCGAAGAAGGTTCGATCCCCATGTCTGTCCAGGTTGCTCTGACTGAAAATCAGGTCTGAAAAATGTAGGCTAGTCTGCATTATTCTGAACTGTTACCTGGCCAATTCACTCGTCTGGACGTGAATTGCATAGTGTCAGCAAAACTGGGTGTGTACCCTTCTGGAAAGAACCAAAAGGCCGTCTAAAGACTCTAGGTTAGTAAAGCTATCCACATAAAATATACTACACTACGTGAGTTGTGTGAATTTTGTCCAATTGATTGATGTTTTTGACTTCACTAGTGTGATAAGGTTCCGCCTAACTACCGATCTTCTCTCTAACCTCACTTCGATGCGTCTCCAAGAACCCGTCCTTTACCAAACAATCACCAAATCTTTGTTGATTTTTGATTTTGATTTTTCGGTAAATTATTGTTAAAAATACTTCTTTTTACTTGTAGGTTTACACAGTGGGCGAAGAGTATGCCCACGCGGAAGCTCGGAAATCTCCCGCCCTTGACGGCAAAGTAGAACGTGATCGCGGGGGAAAAGAGATCCGTTACCCGGTCATCTTGAGCGCGCACGAGAAGAACATCGCCAAACGTGTCTGCAGAATATTTAAGGTTTGTAAAACGGTGTTTATTTAGTTTTCAACGTGATAAAGAATGCTCGGCCATCAATGAGGGTCCTATACACCGTTTAAACACTAGAAAAAACCGATCCAGACCTTTTGACTAATGAGTTTAGGTACCACCTTGGGAAAGCTTTCAACACTATATTAACACATTTAATGGAATTTTAAATAAAAATGTAAACGGCAGCATATTTCTCCAATGAATAATAAAAGTTAATCTTGCATAACTAAAGAGGAAACTGATTCGAGTTTAGACTAACTATAATTTCCGTCGAAAAGGTGTATTGTCCTAGAGAAAGACCTAGTTGGCAGTGATTAGAAATTTCCACCGCAAAAAGGCCTGCTCCGGCCATAATCGCTCTGCCACAGAATATATATTTTTACATGTTTTTGTTTTGCTCTTTATTATCTGTGCACTTTCCTTACAGCAAACAGTCTGCGGTTTCGACCTTCTCCGCGCAAACGGCAAATCTCTAGTTTGCGACGTCAACGGTTTCAGTTTCGTCAAGACCTCGCAAAAGTATTACGACGATTGCTCGCAACTTTTGGCCGACATCATTTTGCAGAGTCTGGCGCCACAGCTATGGATACCGCAACAACTGGACTATCCGGTACAAGCGCCGATTTCAGCCGAAGAATCGCCGGACACGTTGGGCGGGACGACGATGGAGCTTCGATGTGTGATTGCGATCATACGACATGGCGATAGGACGCCTAAACAAAAAATGAAAATGGTTGTTACTCATAAGACGTGCGTGAAAGGTTTTTCCTATTTTGCGTTAACATATTTTTTTGCGAATTTGATCATTATTTTAAGGTATATTATATACCTGATACTTTTGCATTTTTTTTGCGAATTTTGATTTTCAACGGAGGTGTAATAAATTATTTTATTACTCCGTCAAATGCGAATTTTTAAGAATCCCGTAATCTGATTGGTTTATTTCTATCACATCTACGAATACAGATAAATACACCGATAGTCGGTGATATGCATTCACGTTTAAAAAAAATGTGTTTAGACTTTCCAATCGACGTACGTGCAAGGTGTGTTTCTTGATAACGGATTCCAACAAGTATTTTTCCTCTAATTGTGAATCATATATTTCTACTATAGATTCTTGGAATTTTTCAAGAAATACAAAGGCCCCGAGGAGGGCCGTCTGAAGATTAAGAAGCCTGCCCAACTGCAAGAGATCTTGGACATCACGCGTGCGCTCATCGAGACGTCAGAGGAAGAGGAGACCATTCACGAGAACAAAAACAAATTGATGCAGATGAAAAGCGTGCTAGAAATGTAAGCATCTTTCATGATTGTTTTTTGCGCGTCTTTTTTTCACTTTGAAGCACCTTAGATACTCGATTTTGCATCGATCACTTAATCAAAATCTACGATTTTTACGGTACGTGTGGAGTACATTTCTATTCTATCAACATCATTATAATAATATCATATCATATCAAGTAATAAAAAACATAACATAATAATATTATGTTATGTTTTTTATTACTTGATACATACTATGTACTTCATCGTGCTACCCTATTTTATGCATCAATATATATATATATATACACTAGCTGGTAAACCAGCGTCGCAAGGACGCTGAAGAGACTGCTTACGCAGTGAAAGTTACAAGCGCCCTTCGGGCTTTCATCTTGAAAATTATTTATTATCTCAGGCGCCCTACGGGCTTGTCTATTTACAATATAATAAACATTAACGTTTTTTTCATCCATATCAATATCAACTCGCTTGTCTTCAGATTAACTATGAAGTCATTAATTGATTCCCTTGTGACATGTAGTTTTAGTTTAGAATTCCCTGGAGAGTTCAAAAAAAAGAAAAATCACAAAAGTTCTCCACAAACATTCCAAACATTCCTAAATGCGTACATAGATAGATACAAAATACGCCTTTTAATATATAGATACGCACAGACATTTAGGGTAAATTGTGTTTAAAGTCGTTTACCTAAGTAGAGAGGGTCATGTAAATGTTTTTCGAGTGTTTTACCCGCCCTTGGTTTAAAAACCATCCGAAAAGGAGGGGAAACAAGAGTAGTGTACGACTTAGGGGAAACAGATCGTCAAATTTGAACCTTTATAACTGTACTTAGACTTTCCCATTCCGCATTTAGGTACGGTCACTTTTCTGGTATCAACCGGAAGGTCCAAATGAAATCGATGAACGACAAGCGCAACTACGACATGTTGACCAAATTCAGTGGGCGCAACAAGAAATCGTATACGTCAGTGGGAAAGACCGACGCCGTGTTATTGATTCTCAAGTGGGGCGGTGAATTGACGCCCATGGGAAAGAAACAGGCCGAAGATCTAGGAAAGGCGTTCCGTTGTGTTTATCCGGGAGGGCAAGGTAATCGATTAAGAGATATGATTTTTGATATGTGTTTAGTAATGGCGCTTGAAAAATGTTCTCCCCGTGTCGACGAAAATACTGTATTTGTAAAAAGGCACTTTAGACTAGTTTACTATATTCTAGAAGTATGTCACTAGCGAATAGTTCTCTACAGCAAACATACGGTAATTTTGAACACAAGGATGAAGACATTTGCCAAATAAGAAAATTTCAAAGAAGAAGAAGGTTTTCTTTTTCTCATTTTCGTATTCACCTTTTATCTGTATATTTTACAGATCACTATTCTTTAAGGACCTTTTATATTTACGCCGTCTTCCACGATCAAAGAGGATCGGATCTACGAAAGCTGCACAAATTTAGAAGAACTAAAAAGATCGAATGTTGGTTAAGGTCGCAATTGAGTTTTATCTCAGTGATTTATCGTTAGCCCTGATATTTTAGCCATTGTTTAGATATGTATGCTTCACTCCAAATCGAAATCGAAGAAAATTTTTACAATTTTACGAAAGTGTTCGGCATCAACACAACCACAAATGTGAAAGATAAAGTTTTCGATTTTTTCGAAAGGCTCTTTCTTTTTGCTATTTTGATTGTAGATGGCTCCAAAGTTGACTAATAGAAGAATTGTTTTTTGAATAACTTTAGATGAATACGGACGTGCGCTAGGCTTTAGTTTTCTTCGTTTACACAGTAAATAGAATTGTTTTTTGAATAATTTTAGGAGAATACGGACGTGCGCCGGGCTTTGGTTTTCTCCGTTTACATAGTACATATCGTCATGATCTAAAGATCTACGCCTCAGACGAAGGGCGTGTTCAAACCACAGCTGCTGCTTTCACCAAGGTGAGTTATTGATTCTCATGATACTAGATACAGACTAGTCAAATTTGTTGTCTAGCTCCTTTTCACCGGCATTGATCATTGCCCCAGAAATAATTTCAGGCTTTGTTATAGGAATAAAAGCGATTCATACCAAGGAATTTAGATATTCTTTATTTGAAATTAACGCAGTCACAATTACGGAGCTTTACAAATTATAACTTACTTCACATTCTCATCATACTCGTTTCCGTAAATCTCGAAATTAGATTCCTCTGCTCTGATACGTTTAAAAGCGATGATCCTGAGAAAACGGTTTATCATTCACCAGGGTGGCCACTCATACTGGAAAATACTGGAATATACTTGAAAAAATAATTGATACTTGATTATACTTGTTAAATTCAATTTTTTTACATTTCCCAGTATAATACTTGAAAATTGCAAAAATATACTTGAAAATACTGGGATTTCAATTGAAATGTACCTTTTAATAATCAAAGTCTGTCTTAGAATAAATTAACTTACAACCATTATTTATATATTAAAATAAGCCTTTGAAGACAAAAGTTCATAATTTGAAGCACGCACTTGAAGAGGGCTAACATAAAAATACTGGCAGTAATCTTTACAGCTTTCTCTTTCTTTTTTTAACGATGTATCAAAATAGTACCAAACATTCTTTAATAATTAACTTCTTGAATTCATATTTAACTACTGAAAACTCTTGGGAAATTGAATAATAATTTTTTCAATTTAGCATATTGCTGTATGTTTTTGTTAGTGTATAGTAGCTGTTTTAAGCCAACGTAAAGATCCCAATTGACAAAATTTTCGCTAACTTAAATTTGTTTTCTCAAGAAAAACAACCCTTTCATTAGAACATGACACATAATGACACAAAAAAAATCAACAACTAGGACTAATAACCATAGATATGTTTTTTGAAAATTCCTCCTGGGAGATAAAGATAAGTAAAGATTAAGGGTGTCATGTACTATATACGTATACTTGAAAATACTTGATTTTCTTTCGTCATAAATACTGGAATTTTTGTTTTCGTACTGGAATTTTATCACAGAATTACTTGAAAATGTACTTGAATATACTGGAATTTCAACTTTGATTTTGAGTGGCCACCCTGTGTGCAACCAGTTTGAAATCTTGCCATGAAAATCCGAAATTGAGATTTTTGACCATTTTTTTTATTATTGCATTTTTTAGGGTTTACTCGCATTGGAAGGTGAGCTGACACCTATCTTGGTAAGCCTGGTGAAGAGCGATAAGTACGTGACCGGAATGTTGGATTCCCCTGGGGATGTCAGTGGTACAATGCAAAGGTCAGTAATATCGTCATCCGGTCATCCGGCACCTGAGGGCTGTTTGCTAACTATTGAGAAAGTCACGCAGTATTTGTCAAAATATAAGGCTACCTTTTATCTGACAGAACAATGCCGTCATAAGTTTTCCTCACTTTTTTCCCCCAAGGTTGTGCAATATAGACAACATTTTCGTTCGACATTACTCTTGTCACCTTCAAATCTGGTCATTATTTTGTAAAGGTTAAACAACAATTGTAAATTTGAGTTTTATACAAACTTTGGGCAAATTTACGCACAAAAGTGACGAAGTTCTTTAGAGGTGACGAAAATTATGTCCGGCGAAAAATTTTGTCCGACATTGTTTTGTCCGATAAGGTATATGCTATGGACTTTAATTAATCCCCCGTCGACAAAAGAAACAACGCCTGATTAGTAATGCTTTTTTTAGGGTTAAAGCACGATTACATGAACATCTTCACTCGACACTAGACTTCTCTGATGAGGACGAAGAAAAGGTAAGTTTACAATGGCAACGGTTTGCTCTGGTTCAACTCCATAATGGTAGACCATGGACTTGCGCACATTAATTTCTCGATATTTGCGTTCGTATACATGGTGAGGCAAAACAATTGTTTTATAAACATTAGAAAATGATTGTATAGGTTTCTTTTATAAAACTTTTGAACAATTTGAACATAGGCGAAATGGAAATTTCATATCATTGATTATTCCTTTAATTCAAAACTACTTTAAGGCCAGAAAGTTTCGCGTTTTTGTCCATTTTCGTGAAAGTTTATGCTTTTGCAAGTTCCAAATAAACAAAACGCGAAAGCAAGGATTTCTTCAAACGCGAAAGTTTTTACATCCTAAAAAATATTTTTTCGCTGAGAATAGTTATGAGATTTTCAACTTTTTTTTTCCCAAGAAATTTGTATAAACCACCAAATGCGAAAGTTATTTCCAGAGATTTCTTACACGAAACTATCTGACTGCAAAACTTTCTGGCGTTAAAGTATATCATGAACAATTAAAACTGGACTTATCGGACAAAACAATGTCAGACAAAATTTTCGTCACCTCCAAAGAATTTCGTCACTTTTGTCCGTAAATTTGCCGAAAGTTTGTGTAAAACTTGGATAAAATTTTCGTCACCTCCAAAAGATTTGGTCACTTTTGTCCGACCTTGTTTTGTCCGATAAGGTATCTCGGTATGCAGTATAACCTGCCGTATCAATAGTAAAAGAACACTCCTACAATAGACTTGTTTCCATATCGCGCTCCTTCGCATTGCCGCTTGCTATTTTAACATGGAAACGAGGCAGTTGAGGTGCAAAAATCGAATGTTTACATCCGGGTAGCTTTCGTAAGCTATTTTTCGAAAATCAGTGTGCAAGGCTGGCTGTATTTGGAGAATCATTTTTTGTTTTCTAACATATTTATGACC
>JAYRBV010021911.1:0-11225 GCA_036023255.1 Mitrocomella polydiademata
CCCACGCCAAATTATTTTGGACCCACGCCAAATTTTTTTGGACCCACGCCACCCACGCGACCCACGCCTTGTTTTGACCCACGCGACCCACGCTACCCACGCCATTTAGCAGACTCCTAATTACTATAGGGAGACTACATTTTGGTCCATGGATACCATAAGAAGTAAGAGAACCCGAAAAAAAAGATTTGAAGACTGTTGCATTGTGATCATTTGAAGCTTAACAAAGAGGTCTAGACTATTTATTTTGAATGCAGTCGAGAGCTCCCAAGACCGGAAAGCCGTCTCTTGATTCTTCTTAATTAAAATATTCGTGAAGTTATGAAAAAGTTATAGACAGGTATCCTGGCTAAGAGCTCCCGGGCAATTACTTCTTTGTTTAAAATATCTCAAGAATGAAAGCTTACAACGGTGCAGAGCTGAACTATGAAATGCGATTCAACAAATACTCAACGTGAGGGAGAGAGGTCTGACCTGGCTGGTAGCATAAATGAAACTTAGGCATCCATTTTTAAGTTAAAATCAAGAATTACAGGGGGACATGCACTTAACCTATTCTTCAGCTTTTCAATGGGCTATTCCATTTAAAAATCATACAGGGGTATGGACGACGAACTTTTTGAGCTCTGAGAAAAAACTTCTGAAATTACTATGCTGCCCCTGGAAAATTGTAAATAATCAAGCATACCCCCTGGAAATTCGATTCAGTCTAGAATACCCCCTGGAAATTTTGACAGTTTTTACAGGAGTCCCCTGGAAATTTTGGCTTAAAATACCCCCTGGAAAAGTTCGTCCATACTGTATGGATATGAAATGGAATACTTATTAACCTATTTTTCAGCTTTTCAATTCCAACCCAGTCGAATCAAAAAGAAAAGTTGTACAGAATGACCCACAAGAAAATGTTCCCCGTGTAACAATAGAATTATTTTGTTAGGGGAACATTTCTTTTGTGGGTCATTCTGTATAGAAATTGTAGGATATAAACTAAAAACATTTTTTTTTCAATCTTTCGGCACATTCTTATTTCGTTAAAAAGAAAATAATCGTCAATTTTTTTTGAGGGAGAATAATTTCTTTCGTTTTCTCTCTGCTCTCTCTTTCTCTAAATTCCTTAACTCGAATCCACTCAATGTGATTTTTGAACAGTCTCCAGAGACTTGATATAATGGTAGTCCTCCACTCGGCAGTTCGGACAAGTTGTTTTGGAGGAGAAATGTGAATAAGATAGAGTAGTAGCCGCACCTCCTCCAAAATCGATAATTGCTTTTGAACAGTTTTTACATTCCACTCGCATCTCGCAACACGGAATTGCGGACAAAATATTGTACGAATATAACGTGCCCACCTGGAAGAGTGATCCACGCCAGTGTGAGAGGCAACCTGAACACCGTAGTCTATTTGGTTTTCCCTCTAAACAACCAACACAAATAAAACACATGTGACGCTCGGTTGCTACTCCGTTTAAATTGTCCTCGAACCGAACACACTCTTTCGAGAGTTTCAGCGGCGATAAAAACAATGTCCCGTCAACGATGGGAAAATTCTCGTAAACTTGCGATTCGTTGTCGCAAAATAAACAAGTGACTGCCGATACATTCGATTTGCGCATCGCTTTGTGGACAGATTCGACAATCTCTTTCCCTCCTTCATCGCCATCACCAAACATCATGTTAACTTTCTTAAATCGTTCGTTAGATAAGACAGATTTCAAAACACGCAAATCTTTTCGTTTCTTAAAAACTTGTTGTTGTTCGTGGTGTTGAAACTTTTGTACTTTGATTCCTGCCTGTTCGAGAAATTTCCTCCCGCCATCGACATGGTACGATCGTCCGTTCTTGTTCAAATACTGATTCAAATTATGGAATACAACCGAAGAGGGTCCATTCTTCAAACCAGGAAAACCAGTATAGGATCCAGTGCTGGATCGATTGGGTCCGTACGAGGCGGGGTACTTGTTCTGACAGTACATATCTGAATTGCAATCACCAACACTGACACCTAGACATGTAGATTCAACGTCGAGATCTTTGCACTGATGACTGGTAGTAGGTCCTTCTTGGGTGCGACATGTGTTGTATGTGAAACTGTTCAACAAGGGCGGCGAACCAAACACAAAGTTTTCTTCCACTGTTGACGATTGGACTTGCATATTGCTCATCTACAGGATTAGAGACTAAAAACAAATATGGAGAGAAAATATGTTTCTCACACTGTTTGCCCACTTGGATGGATAACAACAGCTGTATAGATAAATATTATACAACGGCGGAAGTTTGAGATTTGCTTCCAAACGCGATAAAGTGTTGTTTCACCAAAATAAAATCTTTGCTCTCGTGTTATTTCGACAACAAGTTTCGTCCTGTTACAACTTCGAGTTAGCAATGATGTGTTGTTGTTGAATCCGGTCCTTGTTTAAAGCCCACGCCACGTCACGCTCAAACAAGTAAATACACGTCGTGTCAAGTTGTGTTGATAATGTTTACACTTTTGCTAGGTATGTGTTCCAACGTTGCAGAACGAGAGAGTTTGTATTCAAAAAGTAAATCGACGCCAAACTCTTTAGAATACAATAACAAGCAGAAGTATGTAGTACAGAATATTTTTTTGTGTACACACACCTCCGTTAGTTTATCTCTTCTGTTATGCTGTTGGACACTCTTTAGACACGAAACGCAGAGAGATATGTGAAATTACAACGTCAGAAGCCCGCTTAACATGTTTTCGTATATATAGCACACAAAAATTCTCGCCATTTGAACAAAAAGAGTAATTTCATTTCTCGCGTTCCCATTGGTTGAAATACCAAACAGAGCAATTTCATTGGATAATTGCATTCATAATACTCGTCGTTTTAAATTTATTATTTTGCGTCACAACAAAGCAAAGCGTGTATTTATATCTGTATAGAAGAAAAAAAAGCTTTCGGTCTGATTCGCTCGACAAAAGAACAGATTGGCCTTTTCATTCACTGCACAACAAATTCTTTGCACAGAAATTACCAGTCATTTAATATTCATGAATGGGGCCCTTATAACCTGTGTGTAATCAATGGACCAGAATGAACATAAAGAAAAAAAACAAGGAAAAAAATCTCCTCTAGCTTGTCACCGACCTAGTTCCCAGACTTTTCTTTCTTTACCATTATACAAACTTCCATTAAACAACTTTAAATAATCATCCATGTTTAAACCCTCGTTCCCAGCCCCTTTTCCCATCTTTTTACTAAAAAAAGGGGCGCTGCAGTCGAAAAGTTATACATATTTTAGGAGAACACCACATTGAAAACTTTCATACATTTTTATAAGAACATATATAGGCTGAAACAATTTTTTTTCAGCAGCTTGAGAAGCCTGAGAAGAAGTTGTTACCATTTCTTAAAGAAAAGTCAAGGGTTTATTAGGCTAAAACTTAACATGTTTATTACCTAGAATAATGGTCCCTGACTGAATGTTCTGATGATAACAAAATTGCTAAGACCATGTCAATGTCTAGACATTAGAATCCAACCCATCTTTCATTTTCCCTCAAAACAATCTATCCGGGAAGAATATTATTAATATTAGTATTTTGGGCCGAACGAGCATAGACTAGAACGTTGGCTGCGCAAGGTATATGTAGTTATAAAAAAAGGGTCTAGGTCTCCTAGCTAAGTCATTATTAGATGTATGAATCATGGTCCATCTACATGAAAATTCATCACCTGGTTATACAAGGTTTGAAAATAGTAGAATAATATGAATGGCAAAGAAAAAGAAATGGTGGCCATGTTTTCGCACTGTCGTCATTCATTGATCAAAATGGTGAACAGTTATAAAGAGAAAAATTTCTTACTTTCGAAACCGAAGAAACAAATTTATTTTAATCACTCCATTTCTAGAGAACCAGCGCTTTTTTTCCCCCACCCAAAGATAATGTATATTGATTTTGTAAAGAAAAAGGAAAAAATAGACCATCAAAACAAAAACTAACTATGAAAGTAAAAAGAAGAAGAAGAAAAAAAAACAGTAAATTTATTTTTCATCATTCGATAATCTTTACTTTATTTCCCAAAGAATAATCACAAAGTACAAGATGTCGTGCAAAGGAAACCTTGATTTCGATATACCTTATGGGAATAAAATTTGGCGGGAACTAAATTTGGCGTTTGGCGTTATTTTCTATTGTTTAAAACAATAGGCCATTGTTATAAAACAATAGAAATCGCCAATTCCACCAAATTTTATCCCCATAAGGTATATAGTGAAACTTTGAGATCAATTCACTTTGGGCTATCACGTCAGAGATGAGAAAGAAAGTCCATTCTTTCTCACCTCTCTGAGTCAGCCAAAGATATGTATATTCTATATCTTGGCGTCAGCTTTGACCTTAATGACCTTAAATGAATGTCCCAATGCTTGTTGAAATAGATTCAATGTACGGAGGGTTTTTGTTAGACATAGACTTGATTATCGGGGATCAGCTCACCATGTAAAGTTCTCGGGTTATCTATTTTTCATCTTTTTTTTGTTTTGGGGTATGACTGCTGGTGCTGTTGTTCAAAGAAGTAATACCTATTCCGTGTATATAAATGTTATTCAAGAAAACAAAAAATATTTGCTTTGTCAATAAGTAAAATAGACGAGAGCAGGATTTCGCAATATGCCTTCCAATTTATCAAGTTACAAATTGAAACATCCTTGTTTGTGCAACCTTCGTTCCCAGTATTCCGGTTAAATACATACTCTCTCTCTCGGGGTCATCCTTGTTTGTGCAACCTTCGTTCTCAGTATTCCGGTTAAATAATCCAGTAGGATTTTAAAACGTATGCCTTAGTCTTGATAGATCACAGCGATTCCCAGCGGGAAAAAAAGTTCAATACCGCACGCAAAATTGAGTGCCGTCTGAATCAAAAACCACCCCTCCTCTGTGAGTTTTTAATAATCTCTTAAGAATCGCTTCACCAATAAACTTTGTAAAATGAAAAATGGTATTAAAATTTATTCGTTATCATCTAATACAAGTCTCTGATTCCAATCTTAAGAAGGCGTGTGTCGTGGGTGATCTATTCAAAGTGAGATTACATCGAATAATTGCTGAGCAACAATCTATACCTCGTATAAAAGCCAATTGGTGCAGGTTTTTAACAACGAAGAGATTGTCAGATTGTGGGAGACCTATTGCATTTCTAATCTTTACGCGCCACAAACCTTTTCATTTGATTTTAATGGGAGCACGAACAAAACAATACACGAATCACAAAGACATTTGGTAGTTGTTAAAAAAAATCTAATTCTAACTCTTATTTTGCAAAAGCTTTTTGGCTTACACTATCACCAGTATATAGAAGACTTGAGTCGTTCTTCAGAGAAATTTAAAAGTTAGACAAACACATAAATTTATTGGCGGGAAATTGAGATTCATTTGATCGTATCCCAAAGCCACGAGTACAGTGATTCAAGGAAACGAGATCAAAGTACAAGCGCATATCCACGTGGTTATACCTAAAAGGGAGTTTGTGGTTTCAAATTTCCGTTGGTTAAACAAGCCTAAGCAACGTAATCATGTCATTTCTCAATTCTTAATGGCATGAGACAATACAAAGGAAGGAATTTCATTACCTTATAAAGCGTTAGTGTATGAAGGTTTTGAGATAACCACAAAAAACAAAGTAACGAATTCTGCTGCTATCATTAATTTATTGATGATCAAAAATCAATGAAAAATGATGACGCGATTTGATTGAAATGGGCCTGATTCTCAATTCTAATTGTCACGATTTAATTGCATTGACTAATTTCATAGTCGTACATCATAGATAACTTGAACTGTTTAAAAACCACAAAGTAACGAATCCTGCTGCTATTATTTTTTGATGATGTCGATAATAATCAATGAAAAATGACGCTTTTATTGTTACTACCTACAACAAACAGTAAATAATACATAAAGCTACAGAGAAAACGTCTCATCAGTAATTATGTAACTATAACCAAGTTAATTTTCTTTCAATAAAAATAGCATCTTCGAGTTTGTAAGATTTCTCAGAAGGTCTGTAAGCAGACTAGACAAAGGCTCACGTCTCATCAGTAATTATGTAACTTATAACCAAGTTAATTTTCTTTCAATAAAAATAGCATCTTAAGGTTAGTAAGCAGACTAGACAAAGGTTTAGCTAATAATAGAGACATAACGATACCTTAAGAAGAACACAATTACTCCCAATTTGGATTGGATTAGCCCTATGTTGTCTGAAGATCTGTGTACTCTAGTTTAACAAAGAAGGTCATAATTGGTCGTGTGTACCGCTTAAGCTCTCCCAAATCACCGGTAACAAATCCGCCATTATGGAATTATGCAATTTTACCAACTAACGAATTTAAATTTAATTATGGTATCGTAACCAATGATGTAAATCTTGAATATGTATTTTACAGCGCGACAATGACATTGTCATGGTGAATAAACCAGTAATTATCATTTTCATTCAAATGTCATGCCACGTGATTGACACGTGCTCGAGTAAAGACCGAGTAAAAGTACACACGTGGATTGTTATATAAAACAGATGTTCGGCTTAAAATAATTTGTTTTATAATACAATTTACCAATTTAATAATACCTATATTATTTCCATAAAATAAAGTGATACGTACATATAATTACCTAATGCTATGCTAAAATGGCAGATTAACTACGTGCATCGTTGGTTGCCATAGGGACGGATAATTCGATTCCATCCATTTCTTCTGTGACATCAAGGGCACATACCAAGCGAGATCTAAAGACAACGTTGTTTTATTCGAATACACAATTGCCTAAACAAACCAAGTTTCAGCTCTCCCCAATTTGACATACTGTGCGCGAACTAAAGGTTTAGAGGCGTCGTGGTTCTTTTGTTTACTTTGGTTTTACGTAAAACTATGATCGTCTTTTCTAATTTACATATTTTTGTTGTTGCTAATATTTCGAATTAGCTAAAAACTGATTCCGTACCAACTTGTAGAAATCTTCGGGGGGGGGCAAGTTCCAAGTTCTACCAGTTTCAGCAAAACTATTTTGAGCTTTTGGTCCTACCACCGCTAACCTTTTCCAAATAGCTTCCTGGCTGGCAAGAAAAGATGGAGGGAGGGGGGATGTCAAGTAAAGAAGATGATGGACGGAGCATTGGCACTGGCCTGGCAAAAAAAAAAAAGAAGTTGCTGCTCAATATTTGGTTAAGTAAGTGCAATTATGAAACTAAAAGAATGAATGAATTTTAATTTAATTGGTAAAAAGATAATCCATAGGTAATTCAAAAGAGGATTTTCCAAAACAATTTTAATTTAGCCTGTACCAGACTGCCGTGTGGAACAGGATTTTATCCCTCTCTAAACGATATGGTCTGTTACGTTCCGCATGCGGAGAGGAATAAAACCCGTACTGAACGGCGATCTTGTACAGGCTTTTTCAACTCGGCTATTATATCAGCATATTTCATATTTCATATTTCAATTTGGACGATGCTGCATCACTTCAAAAAGAAGAAAGAAAAGACCATCTACAAGGCAATAAGGATATGTCAAAGTTGGCGGTCGCCCATTTTCTACTCAATATTTGGTTATAAAGTGCAATTTGCTGCAAAGATGGATTTTTGATTTTTGTGACTAAAAAATGAAGGAGGTGAAATTCCAAAAACAATTCCAAACTGATGAAGGTGTTTTGAGTAAGAAAACAAGGTGACGTACGTATCTGTCAGTCCGTAAGCAAGGTCCAGCATATCAAGTTCATCTTCACTTATATCTTCTAGTTCTAAGCGATCAAAATCTTCTTGTTTGAATATACAATGGCACGTCGAACAAGCTAATGTACCGCCACAAGCTCCTGCATGTGAAAAATAATTTATTCATTGATTGGAATATATTTACCTAAGATAGCCTCCTCTTCAGTTCTAAAGAACTGCTATCCTGTTGAACAAGCTATATTTACTTCGTGAATTCATTCGGGATCGTTCAGAATCGTTTCAACTCAAGTTACTACCAGGTATCATGTAAACGTGGCCTTAGAATCGTTTTTAGAGTATATGTAATATTTAACCCTACATTTTTAGTCAAAATACTTTCAAAGTCATGTTTGGAAAATATATACATGCCTACTCACAATAGTTGAAAAATGTGATTTCTCAGCATATTCTAAAAGATACCTTAACAAAAATAAAGATGTTGTATTCAAAAAAAAAAACCCTCATGCTTTTAAAGTACCCGCCCCCTTTTGGAAATGTACTTTTTGAATTATGATGCCTTGAAGAATGAGAATGGTTAATGACGATACCTTCAACTCCGTCAATGTCAGCATCCTTTGCAACGTCAAGCAAATTATCATTTACTTCAGCTTGTACACTGATCTTAGTTCCGTTACGATCATTAAAGTGGATTGTTACACTGTAAAGGAAAATAGGAATAATGAATTATGGTTGATGACTGCCCACATACAGTGCGCACAAGAAAATAAAAACAGCCATTCTTAGTTAAAAGTATTGTATTGTATTGTATTTTATGTTCCCCTATGCAAACTGTAATTTTTTTCAGGGTTTTTTGTAAAACGGTTTTTTGAACAATTGAGTTACTGAAGGCTGATTTCCAATGATTTCTACTTTTCACACAATTGTGACTGGATTGGAAGAGTCCACGGACAGGGTGATGGAACAGAAACTGCTTCGTAATTCATAAGAGAATTTTGAGGAAGTTATATAATGTTTCAAATTGGTAGGAATGTGGGAAAAAGTGAATGTGTCAACTTTTGTTGGAAATGCTTGGCACAGGGTACACAATTTGAAACTATACATAGCTAGGTATCCTGCTTAGGTACCACACTTTTACCGAAAAAGTGAAAGTCGAACTAAAAATAACTTACTTGTCTTTAAATTGATGTTTACTGCTTGTGCAAAGGCTAGCACGCAGATAACTACTATTCAAGTTGTTCCCATCCAAATGTTGCGATCTTTGAATCACTCTTTCGGAGGTGAAAAGACTCAAATTCCTCTTGGAAAATGCAACTTGTGGGTGTTGATTTTGTCTTGATAAAAATGCACCATTTGAGTACCGGAAAATGTGCCTAAGGTTATTCCAGCGTATCATTTGATATACTTTTCACTGAAAAAAAAAGGTCAATATATAACAAAAATAGAAAAAGAAAACAAAGTCATTTTAGGGTCCATTCAAATAAACAAAATAAACAGAGTCAACAAAATATTCCAGTGAACCAGTGTTACCTTGAGGGTACTTAATTTTAAAAGAAGTCCTGATCCGCCCAGATACTCTAATCCCATTGAAGATTTGGAAACCAAATCTTGGGTAGATTGTAAGAGATACTATTGATGTGATTTGTATCTCCAATCGAATATAGTCTTTTTGATCTTTCAAGCACAAACATACGGTTCTGTCTCTACCCTCTTTTCGTCCCAATTTATTTCATGACTCTCTTTTGCTTGCTGGTCAGCAATCTTGTTTTTGTTGACATCCCCTTTCTTACAGCCCGTTTATGTTTGCTTGCTCTTAATTTGAAAGATCTTTTAGTTTCACCGATTTTAAGTGGCATCACAATTGTAAAACAGAATTTTGTATACTACGTTACTCGTTGATCTGCTGGTACAAAATCTTTTGGTCTTTAAAGATGTTTCCTTAAAGTTTCTTTTGTGTAAAACGTGCTTTTAATTTTGTAGGTTGAGAATATTCTCCTGCGGATCTTGCTAGTGATGAACTTAGTTGGTTCTGTATTCTTCTGATACTTGTTCATTCATATCAATCCTTTCCATCTTTCTTTTGACTTTCATTATTGTAATTTTCGGTAGTCTATAATTATTTGTTTTTACCAGTCCAACTAACAGTGCACCATTCATCACCCACCATCAATAGACATTTTTCTGATTGCGTTGCAATATTATATTTGATTTTAGCCCAGAAAGGTGTCAAATAATAATGAGAATACTTAACGTCTTTGCGTTCTTCACCTTTTCAAAAAATGTTTTTAAAGGGGAAAATTATAGAACCTAGTCAGGAGTACGGGTGTTGTACGGGTGATCATAGTCCAATCAGTTCTATCTTCTGCACCATGTACAGGGTGTACGCACATGGGATGTACGGGTGTTCAGAGTCTAATTAACTAACTTAATTAACTTAATCAACTATATATATCTCGGGTACAAAGTTTATGAGGCATACAGGTGTAATCAAGAAAGCTAATCAAAAAATTCCCCCATACACCCCATATCCCCGTACATATAGATAAATTTCATACCGCGCTGCAATCTTGGATTATAGCTGTGAAAAGGGTGAAGCCCTATCGTTACCTACACAATGGCCCATCTGTACGATCACAAACATATTTGAGATAAGACACTGGGGTGCAGGAGAATGAAGGTGTTGTGCCGTAACAAGTAGATTATCGTTTCCATACATTTTTTTGTTTGACCCTTTTTCAGTTAAAATATATCTAATAGATGACTAGGTCGCCCATCCATATTGGATTTCAGCTGAAAAGGGGTCAAACAAACAAATGTACGGAAACGATAATCTACTTTTGACGGCACAACGTCTTCACTCAGTATTTTATGCCAAAGGTGTTAAGGTGTTTGTGACAGTAACAGAAAGATTCAGTTGGTGTAACGTAACAGAACAGAGGGGGAGTGTGTGGTTTGTTATTTGTGATCAAACAGATGGGCTGTTGTGTAGGAAACTATTTTGTATGACCCCTTTTACAGCTGAAATCCAATTTGGTAGCGTGATATAAAAGTCATATATTTATCTATTATGAGGAGATCTAGTGTTCGGTGTGGTAAAATCGTAAAAAGTCATCAAACGTGAAACAAAGAGCATCACATCAATAGAATAACTTATTTTCACATACTATCTAGACAGTTCTTATTTGATGAACAAGTGACAAAACTTTTCGAATGTTTTGTTTCAAACAAGATACAACGGTTTTTCAAACATTCGAACAGTTGAGAATTATTTTGTTTGAAAAGCATTCTAGTGAGACAATATGGATTTATCTTTTAACTTCATATGAACAAATCTTGGCTGTGTGTTTACTTTTTGAGATTTTCCTACTCTTTTTGTTGAAAAGATCTGTGTCTGTGATGTGTTTCTTATCTTATCGCATTCTAAATTGGTCAAACTCCAGGACTTGTGTCCGGGCGTGTCCGGGCGTCTGTTTTTTTAACGAGATATCTCACGCCCGGACAAAGTTTAGAACACTGTTTTTGGTAG
>JAYRBV010021922.1:0-10076 GCA_036023255.1 Mitrocomella polydiademata
AATCTAATAGGTCTTACACGCAGTAAATTGTTCCTATTTTTCTATACATTCTGTTGCAACCGTGTTCGTGCCATATGACTCTTGTTTGTTGTTTGTTACGGTAACACCTAAAAGCGGATACCGTTTTAAAATGGCCTGAGTAGACAACAACTGCAACGGCGACACTTCTGACTATGAGGACCTCATCAAATCTTTTAGTTGACGTGGCACGTGATCACAATTACTTGAATTTATGTTTTAAATGTTTTATACCCATCACTCAAGGTCACTCAAGAGTTTATGAATGTAACACACTCACTAAAATGAGTCATTATACAACCATCAAATTTCTTTACGCGTTTCATTTTTGAGGTATAAGATGCAAAGAGTAACTCCAGAACTCCAGGTTTAGACAGTTAGTAGATGTTAGAGCACATTCAAATGGTTACGCTTAGTCTAATGGCGGAATATCATAATAAAATAACGATATCGGGTTAAAACGGGGAAATCGGGAAATGTAAGTGGTGTTGAGACAGACGGATGGTTTCAATATCTTTCACTGCGTGAAATCTAATAATATTTCGATTTTCGCATCTAATCAATATATTTATAACCAAATATTCACAACATGTATAAGATAGCTCATATTCATGATGCAATATAATGCAGTAAATTTACTGACAAAGATTTATAAGTTTTTACATTTTACATTTAAAGAATATCTTTATCAAAATAAAGCACATGAGACTTATCCTTTCACTGCACTACCCTTATCTAAATGATTTCAAAAAATCTTGTTTAATTGGATTATTTTCGAACAATTCAAATATTTTCTTAATACAAATGGAGAACGTTTTAGCCAATCTAGAGGGTTCAAAATTACAAATTTTTTCAACTATGGTGGGGCCTCCTTAGTCACTAACTCATTGTGAAACTCATATTATATATGGCCCCTCTACTTTTTATTACTCGCCGCGGTCCCTGCTAGGGAAAAAAAGGCAAGTAAGCAACGTAGAGCACATAATTTAGCAAACTCTTATTTATTTATCGATTGACTTTACCAGGGATTTGGAATAAAAAGATCCGAAACGACTTTTCAGCCTATTCTAATGTTATCTCTACTACCTATTGTTCCGAAATGAAAAGATAACAGCTAACAGAATAATTATTTGTATCCAATATTATATACCACTTATCGAGATTTACATCCATAAAAAATCATCAACATTCTATCTCATCTGCATATAGATATTATGAAGGACTAGGAATAGAAAAAAAGATCATTTCTGTATGTGAAAACCACCGTAAACGAGAAATTGCGTCGGTATCATGAAATGATTTGCACCCCTTTAAAAATCTACAAATTCACTCCCGATTCAGTTTTCGGCCTATAGTGTACAGCTTAATTGGGATGTATTTCACTTTGAGAGGGTAAGGGGTACACTAGGGCTGCCACATTGACTGTTTTTTTTGTGACATAACTTACTAGGGTGGACTTTAAAATGTTTTCTTAAAATTACTGACATGGTCGGATCGGACTATAAAGATGGCGGTGTTTTCCACTTGCGTCAATATTTTTTTTTTTTTTACTGGGGTATTTGAGAAGCTAAGGCTGTTATAAAATATCCAGACATTATAAAACACAACAAATATTTCTTTTCAGCAAATGTACATATACAAATATATATTTTTTCGTAATATTATGTTAAACAATAATAAGTAGTAGTCTCGTAATAAAATTGATAACAGTCCGTTGCGTCATAAGGATTACAAACTTCAGTGTAATTAGGCTCAGTTGTCTCTACGCAAGTTGGGCCCAAAGAAATTCGTTGCCTTTTATCATGAGATATCGCGATACCTACATTTTCACATTTGGACTTATTATCTGTAATACAGTGCGTGCTGTGACGATATTTCTTGACAATTTCTTTACGATCGCATAAAAGATTTGCGTATTGAATACACGTTAGCCCACCAGAGCTGGTAGAGCAGCTTACAAGACAAATAGTCATCAGGAAAAGACAGGCTTGCAATATCCATGTGCCATGCATCTTTCTACTTTGAAACGTTTGTACAAACCGAGAAATCAGAGGAAATAAGTTTCTTTATTTATATGGATATTTGTTAAATAATTTGAAAAACGTAGCTCATAATTAACACCTGCTGGCTAATTTTATGATTATCAAAAAGTAGCTAAAGTCCAACCTTCTTTATGGCTATAATAGTCGGCCACGAATTTTCACCTTCGCAATAATAGAGTGATACATGACGCTAATATTGTAAAGACAAAATGGGAGAAAGCTGACTGGTATACACGTCCATATACTTGTTTGTATCGAAATTGATTGAATATGTACACATTTCATACTCTTATGGTTGCATTTTTTATAAATAAAAGTATACATTTTCTGAATGTTTATATTAAATTTTCTATCAACGTCAACGAGATGGAAAAAGTTTTGTTACAATGTTCAAATCTTAGAACCCGAATATTTACCCTGTTGTGCTCATAGTTTCATTTTCCGTATCCGTATATTTTTTTATTTTGTTTCTACTAAATTTTTTTAATGATCTCGTCATATAATTGTTTACAATGGTTTTCCAATAATAAGTGCTCACAGTTTTAAGTGCTCACAGTTTTATTTTATTTCTACTAAATTCTTTTAATGAGCTCGTCATATAATTGTTTACAATAGTTTTCCAATAATAAGTGCTCACAGTTTTATTTTATTTCTAAGTAAACTCTTACCTCCTTGCCGCGAGGGAGACCACTTTTTTGAGATTTTTTTTAAGTGAAAATTTACTTGATTATTTTCGTCATATTCACTCGCGCAATCTCAAGTCAAGACTAATAATCAGAATTTTGATGACGTCAGGCAAATTTCAGTAAAAAAACCTGTATCTTTAAAAATTGAAATAACTTTTGATTGAAATAAGATAATTTACTTCTGTTTACTCTCTAACATAATTTCCGGTTTTTCAATCATTTTGCACCCAAATGGCGCGCCAAAAAAAAATTTCAAAAAACGCCATTACGTCATAAATGATGACGTCATCAAATTTAAAAAGTATTATTTTCTAAATCTTTTAATAATACCTTTAAGTAATAGAAGTATGAAAATAATCCTATTTGTGGTTCAAAAGTTATTACAACTTGAATTTTTGATTTTTTTACCCACGTTTCAAGCAAATTTCCAGGTGGTTTTGACAAATGGCCTATAATTTTTAAATTACACACCGTATAGCCATGAAAAATTGTCAGAAAGTGTTTTATATGTTTTTAGGAAAAGTCACAAAGTTTCAGGTTCGTAGGCAAATAGGGTTAAGACTGATTTTCTAAGAAAATAGCCTCAGAAGAGGTATTCCACCTTAAACCTACTTAAGATGAAATCTATCAATTAGTGTGCGTGTAGATTTATTGGCATACTTTTGACACTTTTGACATCTACATTCTACGAATTACATTTTCATATTTTCATATTTATTGTTATAGGATATTAGAAATGAAACAAGTGAGTTGTTTACTGATATATATCATTAAATGCAATAAAAATAATAATATGGCACTACTACATTTATGCATACACCATTAACACAATGTTCAGTTTCCTGGAAAGTAGTGACCATAACGCAGTAAGTATATAATCTTGATTTGGTGGATATTGATTTACGAGTAATCCCTCCAGGGTTATCTATGCATTGCTTCTTCATTCTTCTTATGCACTTTAGTAAGGAACCATCAAACTCCAAAAGAATGCCGCCACTGTTAGTTGAACAAAGTGCATTAGAAAAATCACTACATGTCATTTCACTTTCCTGGCAATTGATAAACGACACAAATAGGAAAGTCCAAATAGAAAGTTTTACAACACCGTGCATTGCTGTCAACCGCTATGTGGATCCAATGATATATCAACAATTGATTGTGCAAAAAGTTGCACTGTGTCGGGCTTTATTATTAATTTAACAATAAAAGTATTTGTTTCCGATGAAGAACCTATACTTTTATTTTATACAGTCAAAACTGTTTGACATATTTTTCGACAGAAGTAAAGAAGACTACTCAGACACCATTTAATATTAGTCTCAAAAGACTTTCAAATTCAAAATTTAAAAAGAAATATTGAATGTTGGGAACATTGAAATATGTCTGATTGATTTTGATCAGAGCAAAGTTGCTTTTTTTATTCTTTTACCGGAATCTTGACATTTTCTTTAAATACATTCAAAGGTTATTTGATGAGTACTGACCGCCGAGTTAAATCTGCCAGGTTTCATTCACAAATTGTGAATCAGTATCAAAAAGGAGAAACTTAGAATTGTTCTTTAATTGTTCAGATTTGCGTTTTCTTCTTACTTTAAAATGTAACATCGTATATCCATTATTCATGTATTCTTACTTCTACAGAGTGTCTGGAAAAAAACGGTCAAAAAGAAATTACACAAAAAAATCATTTGATTTATGTTAAAAGTGTTGAATACAACAACAGACACACTTTTTTCTGGCAAAGTATTTCTCAGATTGTAATTCCCATGTAATAGTTATTGCGTTTCAGTTTGAAATACCCATGAGGGTTTATGACTTCATTTACTATAGAAATACCGTTTATACGTAGATTCCTATATAATTAGCCTCGGAGTTGTGTAATTGAGTCTCATGGGAGTAATAAATTTCATCAATGCGTAATAAAGGTTAAAACACCCTTGAGATGATAGGAGCACGTGCAAATATTTCATGAAACCGAGATTAATAGTAGGAATCACCCTGTATAAACCGTATTTCGGGAAAGGTCTATTAGCTGCTCAGAATTGATTCTCAGATTCTCGGTACACTTTCATTTGGTTTTTACTTTTAAGACACTCTTCATCGTTCTTAAAATTTGACTTAACTTAATTTAAAGTTAAGAGTTTTAAACACTGGAATTATATGTGTGAAGTTTGCATTAAAATTGCCCTTCTTGTTAAGCAAAAATTCTGCTTTTTTGTACACTTTGTAACGTCAATAATACTTGATGTAAAATGCTTGATCGTCGCCTATGAAAAGTCCCTTTTTGTATATATATATAATAATTCGAATTTCCAGAGCGATTCTTTTTCCAAAGACAATGTATAAAACTCAAAACGATGCGAAAAAAAATACAAGGTAATATAAATTTCCATTTTCAAATTGACTTATCTTTTTATTTTCCCTTGAAAAGTCGCATGGATCATTCATTTTGAAAATGAAAGTTTGCATTAAAAATTTGAAAAAAAACAACAAGAAACCAAAACAATTCTTTTTCACTTCCTATATAAAAATACATGTTCCTATTCTTTCACAAAATACATATTAATGAATATATCATTATATAACATTATGTTCCATGTATTTAAATATTTTACAAAATAAAAACAAATTGGACGTGAAAATAGCAGGTTGGATTTGGTTTACAAAGCTTTTTTAATAGAGAGAAAATAACATTTTTCATTTTAGTTAGAACGTGTATAGGCTTATGGTAGATATACTTATCTTACAAAATAATTTAGCTTTAAAGGAACAAAGATGCTGAATGGTTCATTTCCAGTATAATGTTCCCGTTTTTGAAAACATGAACAAAGTCTTTAACTTCCATGAGGGAAACATATAGACCGTGGGGACTATTTTGAATACATTTCTAGGTTAGCCTAACTATCATGTAACAAGGAAATGTTAAGATCATAAACTAAAGTCCTTCACAAAGATGTAAACAAGTCACAAGGTTGAAGTAAGAATTCCATCGATTTATCAAAAAAAAAAAAAAATGGCTGCCAGTGCAAAGGCAAAAACATTACATTATATCTCCACACGTACATCTAATGATCTTTACAGCATTCCAAATGATTAAACAGAGCCATTGATAATATGTTCGAGTGAAGTTAATCTGATTTAGTGTCGTTATGGTCATTGACTATCATAAAATAAAACTCTATAGTAAAGCAAATAACATGGGTATTTCAAACTGAAACGCAATAATTATCACATGGGAATTTCAAACTGAGAATTACTTTGCCATAGAAAAATTTTATCTATTGTTACAATTTTAACATTAATCAAATGATTTTTTGTATCATTATTTTTAAACCCGAACAGAACCAGGCACTCTGTACATACCATGGAATTGTCTGAATTCTATTTGCATCGTCCAATGTATGTACATATACCAAACTTCTTGGCAACACCACTAACATTTCTCTAGCTAGATACGGCTAACAATGGCAAAACCATTTCTGGAATGAGATCAAGTCTTGCAAGTTCAGATTTATTTATATTATACATGGTTTTGAGGGGTATTTGGGGAAATAAAATTGGGGAAAAATATTTTTTGAAACAAAAAATAATTTGATGCTGTAATAAGTTTTATTAGAAATTGTTTTGTTTGCATCGGAAATATTTTAGATTCTATTGTTTGTAATATCCCTATTACGCTAAAATTCCCGCTTTCATCATGCACCCAAAATATCTTAGTTCGTGTGTTCATATGCAATAGGCTGTATTATTTGGTACCAAGATATTTGTGCATGCACTTCCAATACAGAACTTCGTTTCTGAATAACTAGTTACAGTGACACAGCCGACTTTCAATGCACGTCTACCATCCAAAGGTTTATCATATTTAGCCACACTGTGATGGTCCGAGGCATGAATCTTGCATTTTTTCTTCGTCTTCTTTCCGCAACTTTCTTGCGAACCTACATAATTCATCAGTACGTTCTCATTTGAACAATATGTTGCTGCAAAACGTTGACAGGTTATTGCATCATCTTGCTGACATTCAGTTGATGTTACAAATATGATAGCCATAATGTAAATTGGGATAAAATGCCATTCAACTTCCATCTTAATCCTCCTACAACATTAACAAGTTACGTAGTAAACATATAGTGCATGGTAATTTGAAAAGTGGTTTATGTTTTAATTGCTTTAAAACTTTGCTTTAAAAGTATTTAGAACAAACACACCTAATTATGAAGATAATACCTTGAGTATAAATATCTACGGATACATTCAAACCTGTTTACGAGACCAACAAATATTATAGTTATATTGGAAGTTGGGTGGCATGTTACAGATAAATATGTCTTTAACAGCAATTAAAACAGTAAACGTAAAACTTTTAGAAGTGTGTAATGAAGCATACACAGAAGAAAAAATATTAGTAATTTTAGAACAAAATTTTTGACAGTTTTGACAAATGACCCATAATTTTTAAAGCAAACAATGTAAAGCTACGAAAATTTGTCAAACATTGTATTTTATGATTTTAATAAAAGTTTGAATTTACTAAAGGTTTCAGAAGTTAAACAATTTCAGCGTAGCGGAAAAAATGGAAATATGTTATCTAGAATTGAGATAGACAAATAAACATTTTAAACACTTTATATAATTAACAATTGTTGCAAGTTTGCAGTGAAAATAATGGCACTGTACCAGTATTTTTTATCAAGTAAAAACAAAGATAAGATTACCAAAACCAAACAAATAAAGAAAATTTTATTCACTTAAGTAATTAACAGTCGTCAAAAGTTGGCAGCTAACTAACTTACAATATTTCACAAGTGTGCACATATATGCCATCAACTTAATTTTAAATGTACGATGAAGTATTGAATACTACTAATAAAAATTATTATAATTACTCATGCTATGGATACTTTGGACCTTCATTTGAACAGGAAACTCGTGGCACTCATCATGAGTAATACATTTAAGAAATTTTAGGTGAAGAAGAAATCCAACACAAGGCCTATGTTAATTAAACTTTCTACGAAAATAAGACCGAAGGGCGAAACCATACACCGCGTTTCAACACTAGAAGAAATGTCAAGAATTTTACATCAAAACTGATCCAGATCTTAGTTTAATATCATTCTAATATCTTGGGAAAACTATCAACGCTATGAACACATAAAAGATTTTCCAATAAAAGCATAAATTGCAGTAGATTTCTCCGATGAATAATAAAAGTTAATCTAGCATAGCTAAAGAGTAAACTGAATCGAGTTTAGTGTAATATTCATAACTAGCTACTAAAGTAGCGTCGAACGCTCCGAATGTACACTGCTTGCGCCATGAAAAAGATGAGCGCTACGCGCTTTTTTAATAGCATGCGCCGCGCCACTTCACTCGGCATTCTAAAAAAGAGAAAAAATTTATTTAAAACTTAATATATTTAAAAACCACGGAGGCAATCCCGGGATGCTCTTACAAAGAAATGTCAAACATTTTACTGAAATACATATAATATAATAATTTTTCTTTTTGAATTAGTTCTTAAACTCGCAAATAGAGTCTAACGGAACCTCGTTAATATCATAATTCTCGTTTCTCCTCCTCAATCGTCCTCTATTCCTGTCTCCTCTCATTGCTGATGTTGCCGATCGTATGAGGGAGAAAAACGACTTTTGTATAGGTACGTTTATTGACATCAATAACAATAGATGTCATTGCATTGAACACTTATTAACGGTTATAAAAGTGTCACGGGAGTTATAAAAATATACAAAGCTGTACAAAAAATGTAGGATTAAGATAAAAGAAACCCCCGGGCAAAGAATCGGCCCTAACGGGTTACTTTCTTCCTTGGTTGTATTTTGGGTTAAAAGAAGCTCCTCCAAAACGGATGGTATGTTCGACCAATGATAGTGGCTCACAGAAAATCTCTTACGGTAATATTATATAGATGGTAGAACTATGCGTCGAAAAGGTTTATTGAGAACGCCCGACATGCGCCGCTTCCTGACCAGTATTCAAATAATGTTCGCACCAAAGTAGTTTTTATAAAAAGAAACAAAGATAAGACCAAAAATAAACTACGAAACAGTTTTTGAAAGTTTGCAACTATATTCAAATAATGTACTATACCAAAGTATTCCTTATCAAGATAGAAACGAAGATAAGATTACCAAAAAAAACAATTCACGACAATTTTTAACACTTAAAGTAATTAACAGTTGTCGAAAGTTTGTAACTAACTAATATTCAGAAAAATATATTAAGATCAGCGCAAGTCGAAATTGACTATGACGATAATGTTGATGATACAGTTTTATTCTGTAGACAAAATGAAAATCTGTAGAAAACTAGTAGTCTATACCAACCTCAATCCCAGGGCATTGTTTTGCTTTTCTGATAATACTGACAATCTCGGAAACAATACCCTGGTATCGTTTGAAAAATAAGGCCTTTTGATTGGTGCGTCGTTTTTTTAATTATACTGTTTGCGTAAGCAATATTCTTTTCGTGAAAATGACAGGGTGTTTGATATACTACTCTCTTACCCACAGAAAGCCGAAAAATCAAACTCGAAAGAAAAAAGAATACTTACAGTTTTTTGTTATTTGTTATTTTTAAAACTTTTTTATAAAAATTCTCGAATATAATAAATTGTAAAAAAATTGAACCATTACTTTTTGTTAAAATAAGTTCTCAAATATGTTTTTCGAACCCCGTCACTGCTGACCTTAACCTCTCTAAAAGAGTTTGAATGAGAAAAAATAAAACATCGTTAAAACCTGCATAAAAAAAATATTACACTGATTTATCATCGTAAAATGTATTTTATTGGTGGGTTTCTATTTTCAGACGTATGCGTTATGTCATGGTTTCTGTAGCATAATATTCAATTCCCATTGGGACTATATCCGTATTGTCTATATAATAAAAGCCGTATTCTGTCTCTTTGTTTGTTTGTACGTATTTTCAAAATGGTAGACGAGCTGTGGGAAATTCGAAATAAAAAAGACGTCAATAAAAAACGTCAATAAAAAGAAGACAATGCATTGACAGTTCAAATTTTCTGGCCTAACCGGGCCGAATATGTGACGTTTTAGCATTATTTTTGGACACTTGAGACCAATTAGACCATGATGATCAAATTTCTGACAAATCTAATATGGTTTTGGGGTATTTTGGGCCTATTTATTCTTTTGTGATGTCATGAAAACTTTAAACATCTATATCTTGAGAACTACTTATGCTATGAAGACGTTTGACCCCTCATCAAAACTTTAAACATCTATATCTTGAGAACTACTTATGCTATGAAGACGTTTGACCCCTCATCAAAACTTTAAACATC
>JAYRBV010021933.1:0-11221 GCA_036023255.1 Mitrocomella polydiademata
GTCTTTCCAAGCTCTATCCAATGTAGCCTGGGTATCCGTGCAAATTTTTACACTCCTCTCAAATAATCAAGGAGAAATCATGCCCGTCTCTCTTTTTCTTCAAGATTCCGAGAAGTTAAAAGAAAGAGACGGGTATCCCATCTATATCCAATGATATAATTTTCTTACCTAAAAACTAAAAATGAAAATTTGTGTGGAATGGCTAACGCACTATCCACCCCAGGAACTACAGTAGTAGTATTGTCTAAAAGATTGATGTTGCACACATGTTACGTTCATTATGGTTCCACATTAAAAACTTTGACAAGACATGTGACCAAATTAGACTGGGTGCCATAGGCATGTTGGCTAAAAATATTGCGCTTGTGCTTTAAAAGACTAGCAGCAAAAAGCCGGTAAAGGGGACAATGTATCTTATCGATGGTCCCTAAGGGGCCATTCCTGTCCAATCCTGGGTTGTTTTTAAGGTGTTGTCAGTGACCAGATCTACGGACCTGGTATTACTCAAACCCACAACGATGCCTCTGGCATGCGATAAATAAATTTGATGTTCTTTGGGGAAATGAGTTCAAATAGCAGTAAATTTATCAGTAATTATCCTCTGACTTTGCCTGATGTATTTCAATTTACATTATTGTATACAATGTGGTGAACAATTTGTCAATACATTAGCCACTCCTTTTCTTTGCTAAACAACTCTATGATTATTTGATTTAGGCACATATAATGTTGATAAAAACAAGACTTGGCGTGACTTGTTGTTTTATCTTTTGCCTTGTACAATTGATCAATTGTGTTGATAGGGGAAATTTCAAAACATGTGACCAAAGCAGTTTTTGCAAGTAAGTCTGTCTATATTATATAATACAGCTCACTCTGTTTGATTATAATATCAGGAGCACTTGTGGTAAAGATACTGATCACTCTGGACATTAAGGCCTTTTAAAAGGATAAAAAACAAAAAGTCAACTAGATTCTCATGAATTATTTGCTTATTGGATAAACCCAGATAGCAGATGCACCATGAGTTTTGAGTCTCTGAGATACTTGTATTTATCCTGTTTTTAAAAAAGGCTTGTATTTCTTGATGCTCAAAGTGTTAAAAATTATACTCTTTTTAGACGGAATCGTGCTATCCAGCCAGACAACTCACCATTTGAAATAATAGCTGGGACTTTGAAATATGAATATGGCACAGTTTCTTGTGATGTAACCAATTCAGAAACTAATGCATCTTTTAAATTAACCATTGATACCCTGGAGAAAAGTACAGCCCGTGTTCGTGTTACTGAGCTTAGCCCAATACGCCCACGGTATTTTGTACATGATTCACTTGTGAAAACTCCTGCACAAAAAAGGTATTGCTACATTGCATTGCTATTGTACTTTAATAAATGTAAAGAAGTTGATATTATCGTATTGTTGGCAAATGATTAGTAACAATCACATAGAGCTAATGTTTTTCAATCTGAAAATTATACTTCTCCTTTTAGGCTTACCAAAGAGTCAAGTGAGGATGGCACATTTAAAGTTAAATTTGGGGAAAATATCATTGTAGGCACATTCAAACCCTTAAAAATAGATTTTTATGATGGAGAAGTATTAGTCATATCTTTAAATGGTAGAGGCTTGATGAATTTTGAACACTACAGGAATAAAGGGTGAGTATGAGAATTAAAGTGAGGAATCTGTGAATGTTTGTGAATTTTGTATTTATCAATTGGTAAAATTGATACTCATGAATTCATATGATATGTTTTCCATAGAGCTGCACCTGAACAACCACAAGATGTTGAAGGTGAGCAAGAAAATCAAGATGCCCCACCAGAAGAAGATGCACCTAAGGTAATTGATAATGTTGTACGGTTAGAAAGGACCAGCTCATATGTCCGAACAAAGAAAAACAATGAAGTCTACACTGGAAAAACATTAGTTTAAAAGGGAAATTTAAAGGAAGCTTATTTAATAGTACTGTGTAGGCTTGAAACATCACTTCTTTAAACATAATTCTACTTTTTCAGGAGGTAAAGCCTGAAGAACCAGCTGGCATGTGGGAAGAAAGTTTCAAAGAACATACAGATTCAAAACCTAGTGGTATTATGGAATTTCATTTATCAGTTGAATTTTAATTCTCACTCACATGGTATATATTGATGATTGTTTCTTTTAAGGTTGTCTGGCTGTTTTTTAAACTTTTAAAAAACCTTTTTAGGACCAAGCTCAATTGGAATGGACATTTCTTTCCTTGGTTTTGAAAATGTTTACGGAATTCCAGAACATGCAGATTCATTTTCATTGAAGGAAACCACGTAAGAATGACTATCTTATAAAAATTACAATCAGTAATGCACTGTTTGAAAAGCACACTTTTATGATTATAGTATTTATTATTTTGAATATTGCAACGTTTTAAATATATACATATCATTTTGAAGCTTACTTTCTCACCATACAGTAGATTACATGTTATTTCCTAGAACTGTTTTAATTTCAAAGTCGCTTTTTACTGAAAATCTTTTATTTTCTCTCAAAGTAATGGAGATCCTTACAGGCTATACAATCTGGATGTTTTTGAGTATGATCTAGACAATCCTATGGCTTTGTATGGCTCAATCCCCTTCATGGTAGCTCACAGTGCTCGCAGATCTGTTGGTGTGTTTTGGAACAACGCAGCCGAGACCTGGATTGATATCAAATCTTCCAAGTCCATGCTGGGTTCTTTGATTTCACTTTTCAAAACACCAGAGGTGCCACAAATGGATACACATTGGGTTTCGGAGAGCGGCATCATGGATTTATTTGTCATGCTGGGTCCCAAACCTTATGATGTGTCTAAACAATACGCAACTATTACTGGAACAGCTACCATGCCTCCAGTAAGATTTCTTTTGTGATTGAAAATGTACAATTTGTACAGCTAGATTGCATCTTTTTTGGCAGTATAATTGTTATGATAATCTTTCACTTAGGTTTCTGGAATTTCATATGTGATTGAAAAAGTACAATTGTACAGCGAGATTGCATCTTTATAGGCAATATGATTGTTATGATAATCTTTCACTTAGGTTTTTGGAATTTCATATCATCAATGTCGTTGGAATTATAATGACCAAGAAGATGTCAAACAAGTTGACGCTGGGTTCGATGAGCATGACATTCCATACGATGTCATATGGCTGGATATTGAGCATACAGACAGCAAAAAGTACATGACTTGGGACACCTCAAAATTTCCTAATTCAGCTCAAATGATTGATAACATTGCATCGAAAGGGCGCAAAATGATCACTATTATTGATCCTCACATCAAGAGAGATACTGGCTATCGCATTCACGATGAAGCCACTGCAAGGCAACTTTATGTGAAAAAGAAGGACGGTAATGATTATGAGGGTTGGTGTTGGCCAGGTTCTTCATCGTGGATAGATTTCTTCAATCCGGAGGCTCAAAAATGGTGGGCAGATCAATTCCAAGTTGACAAATATGTGGTACGTATGTTAGAAAAAGAGTTCTGATGCAGAGATAATAATCAACATAAAAAAATACTAGCTGTGTGACCTTGCATTAAGGTCAAGGGAAGGCAGTAATTTATGTTGTATACTTTTCTAGGGATCCACATTGAATCTGTTTACATGGAATGATATGAATGAACCGTCTGTGTTCAACGGCCCTGAAGTCACCATGCACAAAGATGCGGTGCATTATGGCAACTGGGAACACAGAGATGTTCACAATTTGTACGGAATGCTGCAACAAAAATCTTCCTTTAATGGACATCTGCTGAGATCCCAAAACAAGGAGAGACCCTTCATATTGTCCAGGGCTTTCTTTGCTGGTACACAAAGATATGGTAGGGGCTTGAATATTTCTTTCCTTTTTTTTCTATATTTTACTGTGCAAAGCTGTTGATTTCGGAGAGTTTTTGTTCTTTGTCCATTATTAACCACCTTTCGTTTTCAACTTTTTTTAGGTGCTGTGTGGACTGGTGATAATAAAGCTGAATGGTCGCACTTGAAAGCCTCAATTCCAATGCTTTTGTCAATGAATATTGCTGGACTTCCTTTTGTTGGAGGTATTATATTCTTTCCTTTGAAGAATAACTGATTTGAAAGCTGATTTTTGTACAGAAACTACTGTATTTTAAATGAATTTTCGGTCTATTTTATAGCTGATGTTGGGGGTTTCTTTGGAAATCCTGATGCTGAACTTCTTGTCCGTTGGTATCAGGTGAGTAATAAATGATTCTAATCTTTACAGCAATAATTTCTGGTATGTTCTGATATAACAGTCTCAGCCCTTTTACTGTATATGGATTAAAAGGGCTGTAGTCTGCATTTTAGTTTCAAACTGGGTAGCCGTATTCACCAATAGCGTCATCAACCAGTTTGAAACTAAAATGCAGAATTCTACACCTGACGAAGACCTGTTAATTCCAGCCTTCATGTTCGAAGAACCAAAGAAGTCGTTCATCTTAGTCGAGATACCTTTCTGTGACTCTAATGAACTCCTTGTAAAACGTTTTTTACACAAACTGTCAGTATTTACCTCCGATAAATTTGACTTTGCAATAAAATGGTTAACAAAGAGAGTCAAACAACTTTTTAGACTGAAGGATAAAAATCCACACCCTTCATGCAAAATTTATAAAGGCATATATATGTGGCCAAAATTACATCGGTGAGACAAAGAGAAACGTAGAAACAAGGTGGAAAGAACACAAAAACCCGACAAAAGATTCAGAGCCCCCGTGAAACACCTGAGAAACTTCCCTGAACACGAATTTAAATGGAACGTCATTTTATTTGCACCTATGAATAAGAGATTACGCAAAAACATTGAAGCTTCCATGATTGCCCTCAAGAGACCTTCACTAAATGATCAGTTGGACTCAAACCGATTAATTCTTTTTAGAAATGGTGTAACATAGATTTGTACATAATAGACTCCCTTTTACCTTTGTTTTAAAAATGTTTATGTAATTTTTACTGATTCACTATTTTATCATTTTAACATAGCACTGATGATGGTTAATACCGAAAAGCTTTTTGCTCATAAATTTTAAATAAAATAATTTGTTGTCTATTTCATTTTATTCACATTATATATGGCTTATTATACAAATAAAAAAAAAAATATATCTGATTCTTAGTTTTCGACTCTAAAAGTTTCTGGCAAAGAAATTACCTTTGTATTAGAAATTAGAATAAGATGCAGTTGTTAGACCTATCGAAAAAGGTTTTGAGGGTCGGCGATGGATAAGAATAACTGAAATTCGCTGGGCCAAAAAAGAAGCGTCGTATTTTCTACCACAACATTCTTCAGACTAAGTGAGAGAATTCCAAATTTTATATTTTTGTTGACACAAAGAAAAAGTTATCAAAGAATACTGAAATGATTTTGATCAAAGAAATCAATCAAAGAAATTGTCTTTGTGTTTTACAGGCTGCAGCTTACACTCCTTTCTATCGTGGTCACGCTCACTTGGAGACAAGGCGAAGAGAACCATGGTTGTTTGGCCCAGAAAATACGAAATTGATTAGAGCTGCTATTCGAAGACGTTATTTGATATTGCCTTACATTTATAATTTGTTCAGGGAAACACATGAAACTGGTCTGCCTATAATGAGGTATGTTTTCGTTTTGGTCTTCATTTAAAGTTATTGTCGGCAAAAAGGAGGATTCTGCAAACACGAATGTTGAAAAGTTTTAATTAGAGTTTTTATGTGATTGCCTGAAATCTTTTTCAGATTATTTTCCAACTTTTTTTAACTTCCAACTGGAAAAAAATCAAACGCTTTGAACTAAATCTTACAAATTTTTCAAAACATTTCGTTGACGTCTTAAAATTTTGTGCATGAATTTGTACACTTGTGACTTTTTTTAAGCATATTGTACGTTTGATATTCAAATTCTTTGTGTTCTATAGACCATTATGGATGGAATTCCCAGAGGATACAAAAACTTTTGCAATTGACGATTCGTACTTGTTAGGTAAAAGGGATATGTTTTTCACTTCAAATGTACGAAACATAGAATGTTACTATAAAGATTTTGATCCAAAACGATTATATACATTTGATATATTTTTTTCTAATTGTAGGAGATAGCTTGTTGGTAAAGCCTGTAACGACAGCCGGCACCACCGACGCTCTAGTTTACTTCCCCGGCGGCGAAACCCAGGTAAGCTATTGAAAAAGAAGTTACAGTAAAAAAAAGTTCGCTACCGATTCCAGTGGTGAGGACAACCTCTCATTGCTAGTTTCCATAGGTTCCGTTGTAGGTGTTTCGAAATGCAGTCAGGACCATTTCACCAGTCGAATTAAAAATATTCGTATTATTCTCTAAGTATATTTCATATCTTATAGGTATGGTATGATTTCGATACGTACAAGAAACACACTGGAGGAATTACAGACAACATTGCAACACCAATGGATAAGGTACAAACCTCTATACTCAGTTTTCTACTCAAGTTTCCTCAAAAACGTTTTCAATTCTCCCCAAATCTCCTAAAAATATTAATCTAAAGGTCCATTTCACTGGCATAACCAGAAAGTTAAAAACATGGATAATATAGTTTTCTTTTGTTAATATATTTATCCTGTTGTGCTCGCGTAATAGATCTAGTATAGACGAATAAGAAGCTGACACCGTTTATATTAAATCTCCTCAAATTTACTATTTTGTAAGACTCGGAAGTGAGCGAGAACTTGAAGGACATTTAGTTTGTTTTCGAATGACTCATTGTACGTCTAATTAACAGATATTTTCAATTAGGTGTCTGTCTGCATACGATTCGGATCTTCTTAATTTTACGATACCTTATTAGGTTCCAGTCTTTATTCGTGGTGGTAAGATTGTACCGATTAAACAACGTATAAGGAGAGCTTCTTCGTTGATGGTTCGGGATCCTTATACCTTTATAATTGCTCTCGATAACGAGGTGAGTCGTACCTCAAATATAATTGCTTTTATTTTCGATGTAACTTTTCAAAAAATTAGTAACATCAACAGCCATCGTTTATCTACTTCAAAGGAACTAAAATTTGCTTGAACTAACTTGCGGGAACTTAATATTGCAGATGGCTTAGATTTTGAAAAGTTATTGTAACTATTTTGCAAAATATATCAAAAATCTTAAAATAAATTTTTAAATTTGAACGTAGAAATTGAGTTTCGTGGAAAACCTTAAAAACCACGAAATCTACCAAATTTGGTTCTCGCAAACTTTAGATTCCATTTTGAGGTTAGGATTTTGCTTAAGGAGTTCATTCTTTATTCAACCGAATTTAAAGTTAAATGAACAAATTTGATTGTTACCTTGTCAACTTTCAGGGTCAAGCTACTGGTAGTTTGTATATAGACGATGGTCATTCAACCGAATATAAGAATGGAAAATATTTGTCCATGGCTATCAAAATGTCGGCTACCCAAATTACCAAAACGTACGTATTTTTTTTTTTTTTTTTTTTACTCTTTCAAAAACATCATAACTGCACGGGCGGATGGATAAGGGGGTCCTTGGTAAGGGCGTCGGATTGTTTCTCGCTAGTCGAGTGTCTATATATTCCGATGATCGATGGTTCGAATCCCCATGTCTACTCCAGTGGTTGCTCGGACCAAAAATCAGATCTGGAAATTGTAGGCCTGGTCCACTGGCCGCTCCGCTCCGCTCGCCTTGCGATTTGCATAGTGCCAGTGGAACTGGATGTAGATCCTTTTGGAAGGCAATCCTCATTTAAGGCATATCTTTATTAAATATTCTACTACTGCTTTAAGAGCAGAAAGTTTTCACAGGTAGTCTCGCGTAAGAAAAAAAACGCGAAATTATTTTAAAAACTTTAGCGTTGTGTGGTTTTTAGTACAAATTTTGCGGAAAAAAACTTTCGCAAAAGGCAAAAAAAGGTTCCATATCTCCTAGCTACGCTCAGCCAAAAATATATTTTTTAGATTAAAAAACTTTCGCGTTTTAGTAAATCCTGGTTTCGAGGAAAAAACTTTCGTGCTTTGCAGTATTGAAACTTTCAAAGTTATAAATTTTCGCGAAAATAGAACGCCTGACCTGACTTTAAGTTTACTTCTTATTATCTTACAGGGATAGCCATGCTGACTTTGAAACGAGTGCTTGGATTGAAAAGATAATTGTTTTAGGAATGAAGAAGAAGCCCTCTTCATGTCATCTCATCATCACAGGTACGTGTCTATGATAAAGGTAGAAAATAATAATAAGCGGAAAATGCGCCAAGATTGGTATCAAAATAACGTGAAAGTACTGTTTTTAACTATTTTACCAAGGGTGAAAATTAAAAATACCTTTTTAATAAAGATGCTTTTTGGGGAAATATGATGCATTGATATTAAAGTCATATTTTACAAGTTTGATGGGAGATATTAATAAACAGTTTAGCTTTTGACGAATCAGTGAAAAATTGCATTCACGCTAAAATTGATAAGCGTGGATAGATAATTTTACATATTAATCAAACAAACAGTCGTAGTAAGTTTTATTTCGGATAACGGTTATTATACATAGTCATGTACGAGCAACTTTATTTTGTTGTAGACAATCCTGAAGAGATAGACTTAAAGACTATAAATCCAGGTATAGTAAGCAGCCGTTCTGGAGAAATATTAAAGTAGAATAGTGATACTAGTTACAGAAGGACTTTTTATTTGTTTGAAGGGAGGGAGGGGGGAGGGGCGGCGTTGATACAAGTTTCCGGGAATCAAATGGGTCGGAATTTTTTTAAATATTGATAAGCGGGAGGGGGGTTATTAAGTAGGGGGGTCGGCATTTTACTAAAGACAGGAAACAAAAAATAGAGAATTTAGAAGATAATAAAGAATGCGAAGGCCTAAATGTTGAATTTTCTTGCTTGTCTTGCAGAAAACACAGGGAAAGTAAATTGAAAAGTAAATTGAAACCATAAGCACTTCAATTGTCTGAAATTAATAAGCTCCGTCGGGGTCGGAAAATTTAACATGAAAATTAATAAGCGTCCCCCCCCCCACCCCCACCGTCTATTAAGCACCCGAGAGTAGGGATTTTACTTTTTTGTTTTTATTCTAGATGATATGAAAGAGTTAGAATTTACATATGACGATGTGATGGGTACGTTGGTTATCAAGAAGCCTGCACCAACCCTTATTGGAAATTTTGTCATCACACTGTCATAAAGTCCGCTGTCATTTTTTTAGAATTTTTCTTAGGTCATCATTTTTTTTGAAAAAGAAATTGTACACATTTTTTAATAACGTATTTGCATACGACCGATTAGTCTACCCGATATACCTGTCTTGATTTATAAAAAAAGCCCGAAACGGTATATCATGTAGACTAATGACCGATTTGATTTATAGGGAACTTTGTAACAATTATATAAAACGGATTGTGCTGTTGTTGTTGTATTTAACGGCCGTTAAATATCATTCGTACGTTTTTAGAAAGACGTTGTGTTCGGTTTTCACTAGCCTTTACCAGACTTCATTTTTTCTTGTCATAGCTACTTACGCTGTCTACCGTTGGAGTCTGGTACAGGCTAGGTTTTCACAGGTCCCTCGCACTAAATTTATAATGTTGTAAAGTAAAATAGGGACGTCAAAATTCAGTGCTAATAAATTTGTTGTCGGCCGGACAATCCAAAAAAATTATTGCTGTGTTTTCCCTTTGTCGCTCCTGAACCTTTTGAATAATGTAAGAAATATAGACAGGAAACCCGCCGATCTTTTCCTTTAAATCCAAATTTAAATGTGGAAAAGATCTCACTCTCGACTATTTTGAGTGTGGTAAGAACGGCATGGAATAAATCCTTTTACGATCCGAAAAGGGAAGACACTAGGTAACAAAAATCACTTAGACATACAACATAGAATACCAGGAAACATTCTGTTTTAGTCAAGTCCAAAACGAATGAGGCTCTAGTCTATTCGCAGACCTTGACAAAATACATTTGTATTAAAACAACTCCCGTTCCGTAATGTATGCCAATCAGACTAGTGAAACTCACTTGAAAAGTTGAGAGTTCAATAAAAGAAAAACAACTTTGAAAGTGTAATTTATTTTACGGCGTTATAGTCTTAGTTATTCCCTTAAAACTTGCAAAACGGGTCACCCGCTAGGTAGGAGGGGGCAAAGAAAAGGCTCGATCCTCGCTTGCTGCTACGTATGGCAGCATTGTTAAGCACCTGAACGATATTTCAATTTAATGACATCATTGTCAAATTAGGACTCATATTATGACGTCAAATGTGATCTTTCAGCACTAAACACGCCGTAAAATTTATGTTGAACCATTTTCTTGAGAGACTTTAAAGAGGAAGGGCAGAAGTAGACCGTTTTAAAGTATCTATAGAATAATAGTTAATTTGATTTGAGTTATTGTGCAAGTACAAATTACTTCGCGCTCTAGATTTTCACAAGGAAGCTTTTCGTTGCAAAGTAACAACACAAAACGACGTGGCGCATGTGAAAGCGAAATCATTCCAAGAAATAAGATGGCGGCGCGAGCTGTGGTGGTGTTGTTATTGTCTCTTTCGATTTTGTTCTTAGACAAAACAGGTAAAAATACCTTGAATTTATTATCACTTATATTTTTTAACAACCTTTTTATTACCAATAGAATAGAATTTGGATATTTTTTCGGCAAATATGATGAATGATTGTATTTATCTGAAGAACTTTGCTTTTTAGCTGCTATAAAAAAGAAGCTAGATTTTTTATTTTCAAAACTTTTTAGGTTTTACCTTTTTTAAGTGAGCTGCAGTTATAAACTATATGGGGAGTTTATCAAACCTATATATATATATACTGCACCACATCAGTGTTACTGCCAAGCTAAGAAAATATGACGAATGAGCGCAAATATGTGTTGTTTGTGCTACTTTTGAGTCCAAGCTTATATATCTCTTGTTCTTATGTCAATCAGGTAATTCATAATCTCACTTCCCTTGAGGCCTTAACTTATACTATTCTAAAACACCATATTTGCATACTGTGTGTACAAGTTTGAACAACAAGTATGAGCAACCTTGCCGATACACGATACCGTCAGCGGGGGTGAATTGGGACGGTGGGGCGAATTGGGACACGTTTTTAGTGAATTGGGACACGTTTTTAGTTTGCTAATAACAGCTTGAATAGTTTATTTTAAACCATTTTTTCATAGTTGGACATCGTGGCGGATAGGTCGTTTATCGTCAACTATGAAAAATGGTTTAAAAT
>JAYRBV010021944.1:0-11216 GCA_036023255.1 Mitrocomella polydiademata
ATTATTATTATTATTATTATTATTATTGTTTGGTGGGAACCATAAGGATTTAGTACACTGCACCTTTATGATATCAATCACATAAGCGATACATTACCACATCCCCCATTCCCCCTATTTAACCCCAAGCATCCCCTGAACCGTAACAAACTTACCCAGCAATCACCAGCATTCGGAGCGCCTCAAGATTCCCATAAAGGGCTGCCCAATGAGTGGGCGTCATTCCATCTTCGTCTCTTCGATTGGCGTCTTTCTTGTTACATTGTTTCAACGTTACTAAATCTCCTTCGCGGGCGGCAGCAGAGTAGTCATAGAAACCGTTCTGTGCTACCATGTCGTCAGTGTTGTTGTTGGTTTCCTTCTGCAATAAAAAATATAACATAAAAAGTATCATTTCAAATTATCAAATTGAATAATCAACAACTTTGTAGTTTTTACTCTTTCACTTAATCTGTTTCCCCTAACTTCCCAACCCTCCCCCCCCTAACTAAATTTCCCCAGAAATATGGATACCGTGATCGATTTAGTGCCCACTCTCAAGTAAGCGCCTCCTTCCCTTGAGGGAGATATTTCTATTACCTCCTAATACTCAAGTAAGTGCCTCTGGGTGGATTTTAAACATTTTGTAAAGACGAGCATCTATATATATGATACTGTGATTTGAAATAAGTCGCTAAATCGTTAAATCGATAATTTACGGTATATTATTAAACCAAGTAAATCTCTGTCTTTAGAAAATACTTCACGAAAATATTTCTGCTTGCCTCGCACGTGTTTTGGATTTGAAGTTTGTCAAGGGTAACACCTTATATATCATCAATATTTCTGCTTGCCTCGCACTTGTTTAAGATTTGAAGTTTGTCAAAGGTAACACTTTATATATCACCAATATTTCTGCTTGCCTCGCACTTGTTTTTACCTTATATATCACCATTTATTATATGGTTAAACGTGGATTTCCACCTCTGTCCCGAGAATTCAGTTCAACTGTCCCGGGACAGGACAGATCATATAACAGATAACGGCTTTTGTATGCATTGTTTAAAGCGAACCAATCATATTTCAGTATAGCTTTTTTTCGTATGTCCTGGCCTGTTGGACAAGCTAAGGGGAAATCCACCTTAACTTTCCTAAATACTTTTATAAACTGAGAACCATCCAAAACTCGTCAATTCTTTATCCAAAAAACATTTTCCAGTGCAACAAAAACTGTAAACAAATAATGAAAATAATATAAGTACTGCTGTTGACTCGAAGATTTCTTTGTGACCTTGATAAGCTTTTCCATCCTGAAAATCGCTGAGTTTTCCAGTGAGAGCGAAGACCACCATTTTATTTTAATCAGTTCCTTATTTATCTCTTATTAACTCTAACATAACAATCAACTGAACCAGCAGCTCTGGGGTTCTTCCGAATGTTCAGTACTATCTATCATAACTAGTATAATACTATTTAAGGGCATTGTAAGAGGTTGTAATGAACTCGATAAGACAAGATAACTACACTAAGTCACTATCTCTCATGATGTATGTCATGTAATGATTTTATAATGACCTTGGTTTATAAATACCGCTTGTGGCGGTTCTCATTCAAGACTTTTCAATTATTAGAAAGATAGTTTAGAATGCAGACTATAATGTTATGTCCTGATTACCAGAAATTCTTCCCAGGAAAAAATTCTCAAATTCCCTTGCAAAATGACCAGGGGTAAAGGACATATCGCCAGGGAAACCTGCAACCATTTCCCAGGTAAAAAGTTCCATTTTTTCTTGTGTTCCTTGTTCACCCTCGGCGTTTAGACTCCTAATTCCAAACTAGTTTTGATTTTGATTTCTTCTGGCCTTATTTTTATTGCAAAGATCACCTGAAGCCTAATACTTGCCATTACTTTTTATTTATAAGAGGCGAGGAGAAGGAAAAGGAATACGAAGGTTCAGTAATGTTATTTTGAATTTTGTCTCAAAAGCCATCGCACTGTTCAGTCTTTTTTATCTTTACATGATCGAAATCAATTCATGGTATGTTTTTGTAAAAAACCAGCATTGAACAACACAATGCATAAATTGTTGACATTCTGAACCCTTGCTTTCAATCATTGTACCATACGCTCCTTGTTGTAGAAAACCCCAATGACAACCCAATGCCAACTAAAAAGTTCATTCGAAAAACAAAAACAACAACCATAATCCAGATTTCTTTTATTTATAACTTTCTTGTTTTTATACATACCTAAATTTTGTCATCTAACGTTTCTAAGTTTAGATGTCCTCTTATAAATATACACCAAGAAAGTCACGTCCACAAATTTTATCGAAAAACAGAGAGTTCCTCTTTTATAATTTCAAGAAGCGGTTTTTCCTTGTTATCTGTCTCCTCTCTATGTATAAACCAAAATAAGATATGATGTGAGTTTTGATGAGTTAATTATTAACACGGAATTCACATTGATTGATACGCTTATCACATAAAAAAATGACATTTTTCCTGCTGAGAAATCTCAATTAGCTATTCATATATTATTTAACTTTGAACAATAAAGATTCATTTAAAATACTACCGGAGTAGAATGGTTTCCATCCAACCATAGTGTCGCGGCTGATAAGTTTCTGTGTTTATCTTTGAAAGCTTTTTTTTTGTGTCATCCATTACCGGACCGACTTCATTTAGATTGCTATGGAATGATCTTTCAATACTGTAGTAAAACTGGTCATTTATGTCGATTAAGAAACTTTATCAATGTTTTGGTAGGCTCATCGAAAACTCGTTATTTTATTTCCATTGATAACCTGTCTATCTTTGATCAATGTTACGTAAATAAAATTGTCTTTCGGAGTATTCATTTATCAAATCATTTTATAGTTAGATTGTCTCTTTGCTTTTCGAAAACTGGTTATGTATATCCATTGAGAGCCTGTATTTGACCAATGTTTCAGAGGAACGATTGTCTTTCGGAGTATTCATTTATCAAATCATTTTATAGTTAGATTGTCTTTTTGCTTTTTGAAAACTGGTTATGTATATCCATTGAGAGCCTGTCTTTGACCAATGTTTCGGAGGAACGATTGTCTTTCGGAGTATTCATTTATCAAATCATTTTATAGTTAGATTGTCTTTTTGCTTTTCGGAAACTTGGTTATGTATATCCATTGAGAGCCTGTCTTTGACCAATGTTTTGGAGGAAGATTGTCTTTCGGGAATGCTCATTTATCAAATTATTTTGAAGTACAATAGTATGTTCATCGAAAAGTTGTCATTTTATAGTGTCTTTGATCAATGTTTCGTAAGCAAAATTGTCTTTCGGGATGTTAACTTATCAAATCATTTTATAGTTAGATTGTCTTTTTGGTATGTTCGTCGAAAACTGGTCATTTTATGTCTATTGAGAACCTCTGGTTTTGACCAATGTTTCGCTAGCAGTCTTTCGGAATGTTCACTGATCAAATTATTTTATCAGTTCATATATTTAGTATATGTTCATTGGCCAAAGTTTTTGCATCAGGATTTTCCATTGGCAACTTATCATATTGATCAAAGATTTATATTTTGCTGGCTTGAAAGGAGAAACCATGTTGTTACGATGAAGAATCTTTTCCGCCGATTGTCACTTAGACAACTATGGCTTCATAACATTTTGAAATATTAATGAAAATTTCTATTTTCTATTTTTCGAACTAGTGAGGTCGAAAATAAATAATTGTATATTCGATTCAATATTTTACACTTAATATTTAAGGCAGAGGTCAACGGCTAATGTAGGAAATCTTCCAAAGCGTTAGGGTGTAATTTCAGATCGGTTCAAATTGGTTCGCATTTAGCTCACACTTAAAAAAAAATTGTAGTTTTAGTCCAGAATATTCTATGAGTTGTATGCCATTATAATCCCAAGAACTAATCTTGATTTCAGAAAATTCTGCGAACCATGAAACACCTTATACAAAATGAGTACTCATAATTTCTTCGAATTCGATTTAAAAAAAATTAATCTAAAAGTATTTTTTTTATTTAAATAAAAATTCTAATAACTTTATAGTCTATACAATCCTAATCTTAGATTTCTCTAAACCATATCATACATAAATCTACTTAAGTGTTTTATATAAAATATTGTGCATTTTATCTATTCTTCAAGGTGATTCTTTATCCATACAGGAGTTTCGAATTTTCTACCAGTAAACCGAAATTCACATTTTCGTATTCGTAAATGATAAACTTTTCCCCTGCCATCAGCTTCACATTTACGGTACCGAAAAAATTATAATGCGATAAAGTGGGCAAGGTAAACTGGATTTCTTTGACTTGATATATTAGCTCTTTACAGTTTTTTAGCTTGATTGGTAACGCGGTTGTTTGGGCGGGTTTACTACTATGAGCTTGATAAGCAGAAAGTAAGCTTTTGAAGGTGTTGATTTCTTTCTCGAAGGCTTCTCTCTAGAGGTAGAAGAAAAAACAGGTATTTATGGAGGTCTTTTGTTGCGGGTCGAACAATTCAAAATATAATCCGTACACCAATTTGCTTTGCTTTGAAAACTAACATCCTAACATCTTCATCTGATTGGAATACATTGCATATATATACAACAGCTCAAATACACAAGTGTTTACTATAGAGTCAATCTTATGAACTCACTTTACTGAATATGCCCTCTACCACTACAGCCAATTTACATTAAAGTCACGAGTTTTCTTCAAACAACATTTTCAACTATAGCGATTGCGTGAACCGTTCGATTATAATTTTTATGATTTGTAAAACTTAAATTCTGTGGATTGTTAACGCTAAAGAACACTACCTACAGTGCACAGAAAAACAAATTTGCTATAGCACATACGTTAAGGTATAAAGAAAAAATCTTGTTGATCTGAATTATTGTTAGCTATCATACCTGAATAGTTTCACACTGTGTTTTGTAGATCGGTTTTATGGTCATCTTCATGAAATAATGTTTTTCCGATTTGATGACAACTTCAAATTTCTTCGTGTGCAGAAAAATCGGTAAATTACTTTGTCCTGCTGTTGACGGTACACTAGCCACAAACGAAACTAGAAAGCCACTCCTCAACGAATGATAATCTGAAATCTGTTTAATTTTTGAGTTTTTGTTGAAATATTCTTTATCGTCAAATTCAAGTTCACCTTGAACGAGTGTGATATTCATCTACGATAATAAATAAAGAAAAAATAATTAAAAATATGAATCTAGTTGGCAAGTTATAGTCGCGTAATTGTCTATCCTTATAGAGTAGCAAGCATTCTTTTTTAATTTTTTTTTTTAGAAACTACCGTGTATGTTATAGGACATTTTAATATTTTGTAAGGTGTAGATCCATATTTACGATAGGGGAATTGAGATGTAACGCCTTTAAACGAGCTTCTTTTTGATAAGAATATTGCTTGTTAGTATCTCTTTAAAAAGACTAGTTTCTAGTCTAGTCTTGGCTATCTTGAGTTGGACCATATCCGCTAGCTAAACCGGTCAAATATGTGAAGGAATTTCTGACTTGACGTGTTTTGCTATTTGATAGGATACCAGCCATAAATTTACTCACTCCATTACTTATCCCTATATAATAGAGTATAATCAGGGATGCGGTATCCCTGGTATAATCACCCACCCTAGAGTCATTCAGAATCTAAAATACCAAGAGGAAATCTAAAGACTTTTCATGTGATAGAGTGGGGCTAAAATCTTCTTGAGATAACTTTATATTTACCCTTTAGACAGTCAAGAATTACCTCACCACTACTGTGGTTGATCACTCCAGTCTCCAACTTCCCGTGGAAGTGTTAAATAAACTGAAGGAACATTTAGAGTAGGCACATCTCTTAAGCGTTAAACTTTAATACTAAAAGTTTGTCATAAGACTTTGAGGAATGTTGGAGATCACAAATGTTAATTGTTTGAAACACAGGCTCGTATAATCATCCAACGAATGTTAATTGTTTGAAACACAGGCTCATATAATCATCCAAACGTCATTGAGTGAAAAACAAGATTCGAAATAGTGGGAATGTGTAGAAATACGGTCTGTTAGCGCAGAACCTAAAAGGTCGCTCGTTTCAAACAAGACCTTTACAAGTCTTGTAAAAAGGTCCTAATCTAGACCTGGAAAAACGTCAGACTTTGACGTAAAACAATATTCTTCTACAATGAAATGACTCATGACATAGGTCAGAAACTGATTTGAAGAAATGCCTCTACAAATAAACTTGATTGATACTTACTACACTAGCATCAAAGTGTTTCATATTCTTTACAACCTTAGTCACCCAACCACTATCCAAATCAGGAATCTCCAAGAATATCGTTGCAAATTCCACACAGGTGAAATTCAACCGGAAGTGATAGGCTGTCAGATCTCGATCATCAAACACAACTTCCGTTTCGACGTTTTTGTACTTATAATTGTCTTCCGTATCGTCGTTGTAAGCTACTCGAATCCCTAACTCTGCTTTTTGGTCTTTTAACATAAATACGCGAGTCTCGTTCTTCCACATCACACTTAACGAGGGTTCTTTGAAATGTAGGTTTTTCATTTTCATAAATTTATCGGACATCAATCTATCCATTCGGTTCTCTTGTTGTGTCTTGTATATTTTAGAACCGTCGTGTTTCTGTATTTCTTTCAACCAGTCGATCTTAAAAAAGGCGTCACGTAGAACCTTCAACACGGTCACATGATCGCTGTACGACACAGCGATCGCATTTGGTGTGTTATTTTCGATCGTTTTGCTCAAGCAAAATCGATGTTCACCAACGGCTGACATGCGGGCCGTCCCGTTGAAGAGGACCAAAGCAAAGTGCGGTTTCTGTAATTGAACCATGGCATCAATTTTGTAAAAGAAGGAAAATCCCAACGGAATAACAATCAAATCTTTGTTAACGCAATATGTGTTGATGGGGAACTCCTCAATGTTTGTAATGTCCAGATTCTTCAGCTGAACGATATTTCTTTGACTGAATTTGAAGGCAGTCAAGTCGATATTAGCCTGGATGCGACTACACGTCATGTCTTTTTCAAGAAGTAAATCGTACAAATTTTTGTAATCAACTTTACCGTCAGCATCTTTTGTTTCTGGGTTCAAATTGTGCACGGATATCTTTTCTTTGGGTGGTTCTGAAAAAAGAAGAAGAAGTAAATGAACGCAACACCGCCTGCACACATTAGTATATTTTTTCATAGAATCTTACAAAACAATTATCAAGGCTAGCATTGGATCTAGAGGGTTTGTAAACTACCAAGAGGAGTGTACCATACCGCGTCACCGTAATGCTTTCAGATTGTTATATAAGGTTTAATAAATTACTTTTGAAATTCTCTAAATGTTGCTCAAGACCTTATATAGTTATTCTCCTTAAACTCCAATATTATTCCTTTAAATCACCATAAAGAAAAAAATAGTTTACGTTAGTTGAAAACTTCTTTCTACTGAGCTTAATTCTCGAAAATTAAGTTCATTGGTAAATAAACCTCTTAAACTTTTAGTCGAATTGCATCTCTCCAGTTAATACATCACAAAATGTATTAGAGAAATTACCAGTTGTGTCTTCAAAGTCAACGTGTTTGCATGTGTCAGTCATTATATCATTCAGCGTAACTATAACAGAGATAAGATAATTCAAGAATTTAATTTAATTTGAACTTACAATCCCCCAGATAAATAATAACATATTGTAGTTTTCTACTCGTGCTTAAAAGCAAAGGATTGACGGTGAAATTATGTTATTTTTGCATGCGCCATGCAAACCAATATGCTGCATATATATAAATAAACAAATAACCACCACCATATATCTATGTTGAACGTGGTCATTTCACCACGGTGAAAGTATTGAGGCCAAATAAAACATATATGAAACACATCACGAACACATCAAAACTGTAAATGGTCGATTAAGCGCCCCACTTATTTAAAATGTTGATATTTTGAGGGAGTGCTTAAAATCGGAAAGGGCGCTAAGAACTCTTTTTTTGATTAGATGCTCATCTTTACGAAATGTTTAAATGAGCTCTGGTTATAGTTATGCATCTAGATGGCCACCTAGAGGCACTTATTTGAGATTGGAGCTTATCAAAATATCTCGTTCAATAGGAGGGGGCGCTTATTCGAGAATGACCGCTAAATAAATTTATAATTTACGGTAGAACACATATCGACATCAGCACACCAGCTTTTGATATGGAGTATAGTAAATTAATTCATTGCTATGGGTCTTTCATCCATTAATATCCACTATGATATTTCAATCTTACTTTACCTTGGGTCTTTATCAGACTGATATAAACCGTCACAGCCAGTCTAAGGAATACACATGCTAAGGTTGACGTAATAACAAAATTCATACAAAGTCAAGCTAACGGTCTTTCTACCTTCTTTTGGTTTGAAATCGTTACACTTATCATTGTTGAGTGATGTGCAGTCAAAAGTTTCCTTCAAACTCTTGACCATGAGATCGTCAGCTGAACTCTTGAAATTATGAAAGCAGTTACTCTCCTCAATATCCAAACAAGTCTTATGACACATTTCCCGCACTGTGAATACACCTTTCGTGATATAGCATTCGGCGTAAATGTAAGCACCAATGCTCTGTCTCAGATAGTCGTAGCATATGTTCAGGCGAGTTTTGCAATGATTTAAAATTTCATTGGTGTCATCTCGCAACTTTAACAACTTAACTTCTCTTAAACCGTGAGCCACGAATATGTGTTTGAAATTTGCAAGTGGATTGTGGGTTCCAGTTTTGCATGTTCCTCTATCGTCTTCAATGGATACTGTATGAATTAAGAAACATCAAGTATTAGCAAGTCATTTCTCTTGAAAAGTCCCTAAGATAATTTTATTCCTTGGTTTAGTTGTTGGTTTGGACACATAGATATAAAGAAATTGGGAAAATTTTAAATGGGAAATTTAAAAGGTTTGTATTTATCTTGTTATTTATTTATCTTGTTACACACGTTTCGTGAACGTTCCAACGACATACTTTTGAACGTTAGAAATATTAGTCACCCGCTATTCTTCTGTTCCTAAAGAACTTCATCATTTACTTCATAAATGCCAGAGTCTAGCAAATGCCACTCTTTTGTCTAAATTTCCCGTTACCAGAACGAATATTATAATTCTCCGCGTACAATCTTTATGTTAAACATGAACAATAGCAGTTATGATGGTCAAATTGGAACACAATGTTTTTTTGAATCACCCTGCATGAAAATCCAAATTGAGAGAATAAATATATTGTTGGAGATGAAAACTTTGGCAACTTTGTGAATCCGTGGCTGAGCGGTTAAGGCGCTAAGCTTAGGAACGAAAGGTCCGAGGTTCAGCCCCACATACGAGGCCTTCGTTGGTGAAAATTGCCGATCACTGCTAATTCCATAAGGCTCCTTTTGTAGGTGTTTCACAAGGATAACAGACCCTCATTGATAGCAGTTCACTAGAACTGAAGAGGCTATGCTGGTCAAATATGTTCAAATAAAAATATTAATAATTTACCTGTTAAGGAGGTTGATATGAAACAATAAAGCGAAAGAGCGAACCACCACAATGAAACAAAACGCATTTTCGCCTACTAAACCATCAAGAAAAGAAGAAAAAGTAAATAAAAAAAATGTGTATTTTATTTGCGTTTGAAATTTCGAACCAGTTTGATTTGGTTTTGACATTTTTCGCAACAGTTATAATTATGCTGAAGATGTTTTTGCAAAAATTTACCGCCAAAAGTTAATGAAGCGTAAGTTTTGCTGTCAGCTTTTTACTTTCGGAATCTATTTTACTTCATGCTGCACCCTTTATTTAATTAACACTTTTTAAAAAGAGATTTGTTACAGTTCTTTATAAAAAAATTCTTTGAAAATCTTATTTTGAATTGCATAGTTGGCTCTCAACCTTACAATAACATGAAGAAGGGAAAGAAATGGAATTTCGTTCTTTTTAATCTTACAGCTGAGTAATTAGAACGTATAGTCACACACACATCAGATGGAGAGTCTTTTATTGGTTATGATTAGCTTTTAATTGTTAATCGCACTCTCCTCGGCAGAGGCGTGACTATGTTCTAAATACGCCGCTCATTCTTGGTCATCAATTTTACCAATGGGGCGATAAGTACTGATGTTTCAACGTATATTATCAAGCAGCCTGTTGGCCGCGTGATTTGTACATTGTCAACATTGTTGGAGATTGAATATAAACTTTATCAAAAGTTGAATTTTATGCTACTTGAATTCTACGAAACAGCGTCTCTTTTGACGAGGATTTGACCTTTTTCGCGAAAGTTTATCTCGCGAAAAATTTGAAATCGATCATTCGCGAAAGTTTATCTCGCGAAATATTTCAAAAACCCCAAAACTTGTGAATTATAGCCCTAAAATTAAGTAAACATGGTGTAAAACCCTCTTTTATAAATTTCAGAAGGCGTCATTCGCGAAAGTTTATCTCGCGAAATTTTTTGCATTCCTCAATTCGCGAAAGTTTATCCAAACAATTTCGCGAGTTTTTCCCCTCTCGAAAGTTTCTCCGAATAAAGTTAGTCATACTTTAACTGTAACCTGGGACAGATTTTTCAGCGGCCTATCTGGGTCATACACAGGTTAAACGGAGTTTGATACTGATGAATTATATTTATATTCACCCGAGTATTTATATAGCTGCCAGATGTACACTAGTCAGGCAAGCCATTGTGACGCGAGCGTCGGGTTAAACCTGGAATTGAAAGTAAATAATGATGAAAATTTTGAGCTTTTTGTCTAAAATATCTAAAGCTTGCAATGTTTCACCACTAAAACTGTGCAACCATAAAAAAAGACACCCTTTAGTTACTAAAATAAGCTGTGATAAGATAAAAACGCATTCACTCAACATGTTTTAAACTAGTTCTAGATCCGCCACTGTTGAGTATCTGGATTTTATCTGACTGGATACTGGATACTGAAACAAGGGTATATTTCATGTGTATTGGTTTGTTAAATGCAAGAAAATAAAGTGATCATTTTAACAGTACCATTTGGAAGTTTTGATCTATCAAAAAACGTTTTTCTAACGCAAAAAAAGACATGGAGGGTAAACTAAACAAACAATCCTGTCAGTTGGGTTCTGTTACTGTTCATTAAGTACACTGAGTTTAAGTTTGAATCTACGACATTATTAACTGGTGATTACGTCATCCGGTTAATACGGGGAAAATGCAGTGTTTTGATTGGATCACAGCCGGTCTGTA
>JAYRBV010021955.1:0-11216 GCA_036023255.1 Mitrocomella polydiademata
AATTCGATTATTCACGAATCGGTACCGTTGATCTTCAAGGTTTGAAGGAGGTCGACTCCATGAATACACGCATCAAAGGTCTGATGGGAGACTTGGACAAGCAAGGTGACCAATTCTTGAAGAAGAACGAACTTAAGCTATACAAGGCTCTTAGAAGCGATAATTCTTTGAGTAATGCCGCAAAGTCTCATTTTGATACATCTCAAAGGAAGAGGCAGGCGAGAATCTCCATGAAACCGTACAAGAAGAAGAAGGTTGTAAGTGAGCCTGAAGCGGGGGGTTTAATAATGAGTGAAGACACAATGGATGAAGCAATGAGTACGATCCTCAAAAAATAAGTCTAGGAATATGTATATATATATTTTAGGTGTGCTTTCGTTTGAAGATATGACTTGTTTTTTAATTCTATGTTCAAGGTTTAGTCTCTTAAATGGAATGATAATTATTTTGGAGTAGGGATAAATTAAGGTTGGGAGGGGAGGGATTCGGTGCATGTTAGAGTTATGGTTGTCTTTAGGGGGGGGGGGGAGGGTGGGATTACTTTTATATTTTATATACTGATCCTTTGTTAACTATTATTATGTTGTTACGAGTTTGTACACCTTTAAATATATTCTTAAACTGTTACAACTTTTGTTTCGTCTCTGTCTATTTTCGTATTAATAAAGTCTGCTGTACTGTTAAATAACCATATTCAATTGTTTTCTAGATAATAATTTTATTCCAAACAAACAAAAACAACATGGCTTTTTTGGACTGTGCTTTGTGTGACAAATCTATTATACCAGCCACATGGACTAAAGCCTTGCAACATTATACTATGGAACATGAGCTTACCGTTGCCAATAATAAAGCCTTGAAGGCGTATGTTAAAGTCTGCTTGAATCCACCTAAGGTAGCTAGTATTAAATTCATAGAATGTTTCGTATGTGGGGAGGGCTTATCAAATGAATGCGACTATGCTTTGCACGTCCTAGCCAACCACAAATACGTTGGATATAGCAAAGAGAAATTCGACAGATTAATTGTTAAGAGAGCCGTAGATTACAAGTCATCGACGGTTGGTACTTCTCCGACTGGCAAGGCAGCCGCCAAAATGTACGATGTAAAGGCTGGTCGTAAGTCCAAAGAGGAACATTTCAATTAGCCTTTATCGCAATCGCCAAGAAGGCAATAGATTGGTAAGTCTTGAAAACTTATTACTCTAAGCTACCTTGCAATACCTTACGATACGTTAGGATATAGTGTTTTTTTTTGTTTTGATGAGGTACAATGACGGTTTGCAAAAACATAAGATCTATTCTAATATGTCTTTCGGTCTGACTAATTATACTGTTGATGGACAAAAAGATGGTGCTATCGACGGCGCCGAGGGAGACGTTAATTTAACTCCGTCGAGTGATTTCAACACGGGTAACGTTACAGCAACCAAGGGGATATTTGGTCAGGCTGCTCAACAATTAGCAGATGGGGTAACTCGACGTTTGATAAACCCTAATGCAATGGTATTGGGTAGTAATTGGGTTTTTTTTAGATATGACTATTTTCAAATGGTTTCGGTAAATGTTTCTAATAGTTCTAACCTTCGTAAAGTCGTTTCGGGAGACGGGGATAGTGACGAAGAAGAAAGGGCTCTTAATCATCGTAAAAATTTGCTAAAGAGGGAAAATGCTTTTGACTTTGATGATGACGTAGTAGAACCCCCTAAACGTAACATAAAACAACAGCATCGTATGGCAAAGGCTCATCTAATCTCGAAACATTCAGATTCTGGGGAACCATCAAAAGCGAGGCGTAATTTAGTAAGTAACTTTACCGATGTAACTTAATAATATTAATATAATAAGCCCTCCTCTAATACTGTATTATATATTTTTTATTTAGATACCAGAATTTAATACTCTTACGCAACCTCCTGAAGACCAACCTTCCACTTCTTCGATGGCGTTTAAAAGATTGGCTAGGAGTTTCATCGATGACGAGGCTGAAGTCAGCAGCGGCGACAGTGGAGATGGTAGTGGAGATGATGAAGATGGATCTGACGATGCCCGTATGTCTGATTTTATAGATGATGTCCCCATAAATGACGACGTAAATTACAGGCTTTACCATAATGCCAATTTAATTGCAGATGTTACCGGGGAGGACCACGGATTGGAGGATTTAACCCACATAGCTGGAGGAGAATTGGAAGATGACCTGCCAGATGAGGTAAGACAAGCGATAAATCTACCTGAGGTGGGGGAAGAGGATGAAATCAACGATGACGAGCTGCTGTCACAAATATGTAAGAATCAACAAATCTTTAAATGCAACGAGACTGAAGCACAAATCCGAAAGAACTTCCAGAGCATGTGTAATTTGATTACCTTCTCTACAGAGCAAAGACCTGGAGAATGCATGTTCCGATCGTTGGTGATAGGTATCAACTATTGTATTACAAAAGTGCTCCTTAAAGACATTAAGGATGACGAGTTGGAAGGTATTTTTGGTAAAGATCTGGCCGATGACCTTTTAGCCTTTAAACCTAAGCTGTGTTATTTGAAATTTGAGCGCATGGCTACCCTTCGTGAATTAAATGTTATACTCATGAAACATGGCTACACTGTATGCTTCTCAATATTAGCAGATAAGTTTAAATTGCAATATGCCACTAGTTATACAAGGGAAGATCTACACAACGAGTTTGTCAGGAACAGTCAAGTGAAAAGGTTAGTTATTTTCCAATTCCCGAGACTGTGTTAAAATTAATATTATTAATTAGGTGATGTGATCAAATTATACTCGTCTTATTTTATAGGTTCGTAGTTAGCGGGCTTGAGCCGGTCTTTAATGGCGTTTTGGAACCTGCGTATGTTGGCAATGGTCAAATAAAACCAGCACCGACTCTCATACCTTTGATTGGCGTCGAAAGATCTAACTCTATTGAAGTAGGTTTTACCACCGAGTTGGGCGACTTCTACAAGATGTACCACCCTATTGGAAAAAGATTTGCAAACACCAAGAAATTTGGAGTGAGGAAGATTGCAGGGATTTGCCCAAAATGTTTTTCAGTTTATCGAATGAAACGGAATTTTGAAAAACACGTAATGGTGTGTACCGGAGTGAAGTAAGTATAATACTAAGTGGTAATACCTTATCAATTTTAAGTAGTGCATAAGTATTTAATACATTCTTTCTTTTCTTTTCTTTTCTTTTTTCAGCCGACCGAATTTCTCGTTTACCAGTCTCGTGGATTATCAAAAGGACCTACCCAAAACTCAATCTCCTCCGTTCAGCATCAACATGGATCTGGAATTTAACAGCGGTGGTGAAGGAGCCATGCTGTCATACGGATTAGGGCTGATGTTTAATCCAAAGATCTCCTACCCTAGTGGAGAAGGACGTGATGTGGAATATAAGAGTATGTATATCACAAGAAGGCAACCGACCAAGGAGGATGTGTTGGAGGATCCAGAAGGGGTAGAGTTGTTACTTTCTACTTACCCGTTTCCCGACTACATCATGAAGTTAATCAATGTAGACATGATATCGTCGTTAAAAAACCGCGTGTCGGACGTGAAAAGTTTTAAACCAAATGCTTTAAAGGCTCTCTTGAACTTTGACACAGCTTTGATATACAAATTATACAACAGGCACTTCTATGCTGTAGCTAAATACAATGCGAATCTACCTTACAGGGTTACTAGCACCTATAGAAATAACTACCCTACTCAGGGAGCCTCATGCTATATTTGTAGATACCCCATCAATGATGGTTCTGACGGAAATATTCCTAACGAATCTCTTTGTATGCACGCTGTAGTCCGAGAGTATACTAGGCAATACGACGCTTCTCCAGACTTTCGTATTGGGGAGGAAGCTTTCTGTGATTCTATACGAGAGGGCCTTTTAAAGCTTTGGAAGTTGAGAGACTTTCAAGTATGCTGTGCCATGCCTGTTAGTGACGTAATCGATGCTGATTTTGGGAAGGAAATTTTAAAATACGTCAAACTGTCTGAGTTTGATTCAGTAGCTTTACTAGTTGAAGCTGTAAGAAGTTGTAAAGGTTCTTCTTTTTCTGAGCAATTGATCCAGTTTGAGTTCAGACGCGTCTTGGAAGACCCTGATTTCTTCCTATCCTGCGAATGTCAAGATGAGCTTGTTGGGGCCATGGACACCGAGGTTGCTCTACACCATGACCACTACGTCTCCAACACAGAATAATCTATCCTGGGATGGACTCACAAGGTGTGTAATTCAAAGATTAAAATCACCCCACACGCCAATGTAAGTATCTACGCACACAATCTTGGTGGTGTAGATATGGCCGTCATACAAAACGGTATCAACTTGAGCGACTGGAACACAAGCACCATCAAATTCCAGGGAGAGTCTGCTAATACTCTGAAGAGTATGAAGATTGGAGACTTTGCTTCCTACAGGGACTCGTATGGATGGTTCCAGGAATCGTTGGACAACTTATCCGGAAGTATGGAAGCTGTGGAGAAGGAACGTGTTAAGGAAGACGTGAATGATTACCTGGCAACACATCCGATATTCAGTTCGAAGTATCTTGCTTTAACAAGGGAAGAAAGAGAAATAGTTTTGGACATTTCTCTGAAGAAAGGGTGCATACCTTATGAGTAAGTAATTTTACACCAATGGAATTCTTTAAAGGTTGGGAGTTAAAAGTTCGTTTTAAGTTAACCTATTTTTTTTTTGCTTTATTTATCATTTAGATTCCTAAAGTCATCCCACATAATGAATATGACCAGCCTACCATCGAAGATGTGTTTTGCTTCTGAACTGAGGATTAAAGCTACTGTCGAGCAGACGGCCTACGACAACACCGCGATCATTTTCGATATGCTCTGTTCAAACCTTGGTGATCTGGTCGAATGGTACCAAATGTTGGACGTCGTATTATTGGGAGTAATCTGCCAGAATCGATTCCATAAGCTGAATGATCTCTATGAATTATCTCCGCACAACTTTTCTTCAATGGCTACCTTTTCCCAATCGGTATGTTTTAGAACTGAATACACTCGTTCTTTAAAACCCATTGTTGGAGGTGTGAAGAGTGAAGAAAACATGACGTTCTTTAACCGTGCCACATTTGGTGGATACGCAGCCACCCCCACAAGATTGGGCTTCTCTACATCAACTTTATTTGAGAACTTGGCTCAACCGGACAACGAATACCTTATATCTACCAGAGAAGAACCGGAAGTGCTGACTAAAGTCAAGGGTAAAATGTGCAGCTCGATAGAATCCTTTGACGAGCATGGTAAGTATTGAATTTCACTGAACTTTTGTGTATTTTTTTCTACTTAATTTTGTTTGATCTAATATAAGTACCTTATATCTTACAGGTCAATATGGTAACGCTATGATGACCGGAATATTACCTATGGGTGGCATCCGAGTTGCTCATCTTGACGTACCTAAATGCGGGTATAACGAATGGCATATCAATAACGAATGGTTCCTCAAAAACGAACAGCTGCATGGAAATGGTGAGATAGGTTACATCCTGGAGGTATACCTAAGCATACCAAAAGAGGGCTTGGGGTTAAGGCTGTTGACTGAGTCCAATCCTGTACTTACTAAATGTCAAGTGAATCCAGTCGAGTTAAGTATTCTTCAGCTCTCCCAGCTAAAAGAACGTAAAATACTTCGAGGTAAGGTTGCAACTCAAGCTACTAAGGAAAAGTATAAGAAGATGCAGACCACTCAGAAAACTATCAACTCTCTATCAGACCAAGTCGCTGTAGTATTTGGCGAAACCTTACATTACCTAGTAAAGGAATGTGGGGTCACTATTATGTCCTTTATCCACTGTAAGAGTTTCCGTCAGGGAGTGTGGATGAGTAACCACATTTATGAGCTGTCAGAAAAAAGGAAACAAGCGGTTAGAGATAAGGATGATGTCAAGTCATCAGCCTTTAAGGCGATGATAAATAAATCATATGGCTCTCTCCTCGTGAGTGGTAAGGGTAATACGAGCGAAGTTATCCCAATAATTAATCCCTTCAGAGAATATGAAATATGGGATAGAGAGAACACCATAGATTTTACTAACCAACTAAACCCTTACATTGCTCCAGCCAAACTCCTAGAAATGAAGGAGAGAGAAGCTGAAGAGGCAGAATATCAAATAAGATCGGAAGGAAGTGGCGAATCAACAGAAGCGGAGGTTACAATGGTCCAAGATCGACTACATCAATACAAGGTATCGTTGGAGAATAAACCTTACAAAGGTAAAGGTAAGCAGGCACCCAAAGCCAAATATCAGTACAAGTTCGAAGACCCTGAAGACCGAATTATCGACATGATGAAGAAACCAAACGTGAAGGCTGTCAACCGGATACCGGACGGTCGCTCCATATGCGCCTTAACAACACAGACCAAGAAGACCTCCCACTATACACTGTCCTTTATTGGATCTAAAGTGCTGGCAAAGGCCAAGTTATCCATCGGTAAGTTTATCCACAGCTGTGTAAAAACGTTTGATGCTGCCTCCAGACCTGACAGTGTTCAAGATGACATGGTTCGTATGAAGATTTCAGACGCTTACGTAAAACTTCAAGTTACAGACACCGACTCGGCTAAGGTAAATAAAATTTATTAGGATGATGTAAGAGAGAATCTTTACCACAATTCTAATTAATTCTGTTTATTTTTTTTCAGATGTCTATCACGCTGATTATGTCACCTGACTGTGAGATCAATTACGAAGAGTTACAAGATTGGTCAAGGAAAACATTGGTGTTGAATAATATATCTATGATTGACGTGTCTTCTGAATATTTCGATCGTTGGGGTGTGCGTGACATAACAACTAAAAAGAGATATGGTAAGTAAGATAATAATATTTCGCCCTTACTCTTATTATAGAAATATTTACCCTCAATGAGTAAACACCTATTATTTTTTTTTCTCAGGGTTGTTTGGTTTCGAAGATTATGGAGGCTCTGCTAAAACTCAAACTTTGGATCTACCGGTGAAATACATCGTTGCTGTGGGACCAAAAATCTACACTGAGATTGGCACAAAACCTTCAGACGAGATTGACGTAGTCTCAAAGAAACACAAAGGTATCAGCAAGACTCAAACTGGAGTCATGCAACCCAACGTTTACATGAGTCAAATTGTCCCTTTCAAGCGATTACAAAAGTTCCTGGGAGAAGAGACCGTAAAAGTTGATCAACCCAGATTCCGAAAAGCAGAGGGTAAGGTTAGTCTGATGGTGATAAAAAAGAAGACGACGAGCAAGATGCCCGATAAATCGTTTTACTTAACTGATGGATCTTCATCTCTACCCCACGGCCACCCTAAAGTGGTAAAGTATATTCTGCAGGAGCGAGCAGGTAAAGAATTGGAAGATCTACTCCAAAGTGATAGAATATACACTGAATTAAGGAAAGAAAATGCCTTACGTGCTGATTGTAAGGAACTTTATAATTGGGATACTTTATGGAACACAAGAATCGGCGATGGGTTGTCCGTTTACGAAATTATGAAAAAGAAGATAGCCGAGTTATCTGCCTGACTAAGTTACTTTAAAGAACAATAGAACAATTTTAATTATCTTATTTTTTGTAGGGCTTTTGTAAGTTGTATCCACGTTTCTAAATATAATCGTAGTTTGTTATCTGAACTTCTTTAAGTACCTGTATATTAGCTGTATAAGCCTTGAGTCTTTTGTCTTTTTTTTTTGCTAGGGAGGGTAGTTAATTAATAAATACAAATGTTTGAATTAATTATTTTTTAGATACTTATATTAATTAGACATGAAACGAAGTATACCAATCTTGGACAGTCACTCCAAAAAGCAGAAGCTTACTCTGACGGACGAGGAGGTGGTGGAATCTGAAGATGAGGACGAGCCACTAGCCTCTAAGATGCATATCCCTAGGTATACCAACAAATCGTGGACTCAAGAGGAGTTACTTGATCTATTATCGGGAGAAGTTGAGGACTACATAGAGTCAGTGGGGCCTGATTGCAAACGAGCAGACTACTTTACAACTTACGGACAAATGCAAATGGCTCTTGGAAGGCATAAGTATAGTAGTGAATTTACTACGGACGAAAGAGCTGGCGGCTTGTTCAGTATACTTAGAACATTACAGTTTAGGGAGCTCCCTGTTGATGAAAAAGACAAGCTTATCAATGAGTGGAAAGTCGGGATCTGTTGGGCGGTTGTTGCAGTTTGTGAACCAGATTACCGGTTTAAGACAACCAAACGTATTACCAGATCTTTGGAAACTGATAGGTTCAATTTGCATAAAATGTGTGAGTACTGTAAACTTACTCCTTATCGTTTAGAGGGTCTCGATTTAGCCGATGTATTGCAACCAGGAAAGGTGGTCATCGCCGGATCTTGGCGTGACAAGTTAGCAGGATTATCGAAGAAGTCAAATGACATTGATATATGGAGTAAGACAATGGTTTTTGACGATTGGTACACTTCCCATTCTACCATTCATACTGTCGATAATCTTAAACTAAAGACTTGGACATCTTCATGCATTGGTAAACCCCCCACATTTACGTACGAAAAATGTAAAAGTTTTAAGCTGGGGCCCTTAAACGGTATAGTATATACTCCTCCTAAACCTAAACGAGCACGTTGGCACTATATGTTGGGAGATGGTACCCTGAGATATACTTGCAATAACGCTAATTACGTTGAATATACAGAGGACGAACGAAGCGACCCGTACCACCTAAGCGGTGCCGAAGTAGTCAAGCATTTCAACCATAGTGTAACGCGATGCTACGTAGAGTTTGATGAAACCGACCAGCTGTGGAGACTTTGTGAGGGTTCGGTGATTGGTAAGCGCACTGATTTTGTAACACGACCTTTAAAACAACCAGTTAGTAAGGCTATGGCTAAGTACCCTCTTAAACATATGAATAATGTAGTTGACTGTAAAGGAGTGAGTCCGAATACTTTAGCTTTTTTAGCAGAGGCAGCAATCATCAAAGCCTGTACTCAGCTCAAGTATGAAGAAGTAGACAGCGTAATGGATTACCGCGTATTTGGGCTGGCTCGAGCACTTAATGACGACCTGGTGGCACTTCCTGGACTTATACATATGGTAAGGCTAATCGTCGATCCACCAGCCAAAATAACGCCTACCATACTCAGACCAGAGCAGCAGACCCTCCCACCACGTGAAAATACCTGGTCCATACCCGTCGACCAAGAAGATTCACTACGAGATCTACTGAGAGCTCGTGAAAGAAGCAGAGGTGACGACTGAGACTTTGCGGAGGCTGTGCATTCTCTAATGTTCCCTATCTTACGTAATGTACACATCACCTTCATGCCTAATGGTAACGCGAGAGTTATCAGAATACTTACTCAAATGAAAATGTGGTTTCAAATTATGTTCTTCCCACACTTAGTAAGTGAGATTTTTACTAAAAGTTGTAAAGCTCTGATGGATGATGCTTCTAAAGCCGGGACATATTATACTTCTAAATTTAAGGAACATAACAAGTTAAAGAAGGCACGAGTGGAACTGTGTGAGCGGCTGTGGACCTTCGAATACCTTCTGTCAACATTCAAAGACGTGTACAAAGAAAGAATACCACTCCATCGCCTGAAGGAAGCCTTTTCAGATAAGTATAAAAAGGAAGGTTGGCGATTCACGCAATGTCATAGTATACCAACCACTAAAGAAGTATCCAGTCGTATCTTTGCCTGGTCGGAGAATCGTTCGATGAAACCGACAAGAGTACCGAAACCTGGGAAGCACGCTGGCAGCCACAAGAAGCTCAGTCGTGACGGTAGTATACGTAATAAAGCTGATAAGTTGTGGTTTCTCTTTCGCTCTCATGGTTTAATTGAATCACAAACTTAATAACTTAGACAATAATATTGAAAGACATTTTTCTCCTTTTTTTTCATTTATGGCTTTATCTAATAGTTTAAGTGCTTTTGTGATTATGTGCTGTCAATGTGAGCATGTGTTTTCACAGATTTCCCCTTGTTCGAGCTGAATTTTTTTTCAGTTATGGTTTTATCTAATAGTTTAAGTGTTTTGTGGATAGCTGTCACCAATGTGGTCATAAGTTTTCACGGATTTAAATTTTCCTTTGTACTTCTTTTGGTATTCTTGTATAATCTTTTATAGTTATTTTAAAGATGAGGTAGCTAGAAAATAAAAGTATTTTTTATTCGTATGTGATGTCTTAAGGTATACCATTGTTTCTTACTACTGTAAAAGAGTAAATTAATTATTTTTCTTTCTTTTTTAGTTAATAGTAAATCTAATAGAAATGACTCAAGATCAATCTCAAGCTATTATAAACGCTCAAGATACCTCTATAATGAATAATTTGAGTTTGGTACTTAAACAGGAGTTGTTAGAAACGGTGTTTAGCGCTATTAACGTAGAGGTGGTCCCACAGTGTATTTCATCTCCATATCAGTTATTGGCCCTTGATTCCAAACAAGTGCATTGGATAGTGGTTCGAGGAGGAGTGTCGATAAAAGTACAACCTCATGAAGTGGGTGAATTCATAGTACCCTGTATCGAAGAGGATACTCAGGAACTTTGGAAATCTAATCTAATTGCATTCCATAAAAGGTACCTTGAAAACTTCGTTGGAGAGTGTCGAAGAAGTAGTCAAGGACGACAAGCTTATATATAGATTATTATATTAAGTAATATTGTAATTAGGTCAAAAAAATGATGAAAAAATATATTAAAATAATTGAACTTAAGCCTGTTCATTAATAACAATCCTTACCTATTTTTATCTGTTGTTATGTTTAATAATGTAAAAGGGTATATATTAATCATGTTTTCTTTTATTTTAGATAATAACAATAATAAAAAATGGATCCAAGAATTACCAAAGAGATGAGGGATAAGGCACTTGGGTTAATAGCGCCTTTAGTAAACAACCTGGGTACGGACGCTAAACGTTTCATCTTAATCAAACTCTTTGGCGAGGAAAACGTAGCCACGGTTGTCATTGGGCTTACTGAAATGGTGTAGTATTGGAACGTAACTCATGAATCGTACGTCATAAAGGTGGAGAACAACAATTTTGGGGATTTTTTGGTGGAGATCACTAAACATAATGATGACCTTAGTAAAGAGTTGGCGAAATTACTATATAGCTGGTCGTCCCTTGGAGATGAGGATAATTATTATACAGAATGTATAGATCGTTAAAGTATTTAAATATATAATAACTTACTCGAATTTAGA
>JAYRBV010021966.1:0-11215 GCA_036023255.1 Mitrocomella polydiademata
TTTTTTAGAGAACAATAGAAAACAGTGCGCTTTTTGATTCGCGCGAATTAATTCGCTTAGTGGAAATTAGCCTTTAGGAAGGTTTGTATCTCTGTTGTCGTCTTTTTGCGTTGTTGTTTACAAATACGCCGTTGCGTGGTGTCAACTGCGCATACGTTCCGTTTATTTTGCGCAAATAGACCTGGGTGTAATGCGCACTGCAGGCAGGGCGTCAAAAAAAATTTTGCCACGACTTGATGCTAACAAATTTTTAACGTCTAATTGACGTTAAGCGTGGCACCATGAGTTTGGAGGGCCCCTAAGAAAAAATACAACTGACCTTTTCATACCACTCTGGAATCTGTGAAAAGGAACAAACAAATCTACGGAATCGATAATCTACTTGTGACGGCACAAACATCTTCACACATGTTTACTTGTTCACAAAGAGTTTAAAGTAGATATCATTTCCGTAGATTTGTTTGTTTTGTCCCTTTTCTCCGCTAGATTTAGAAACCAAGATGTTGAGTTTACAAATTAGTTTTTCTCTACTAATAAGTCAAATATATAAAGTCCTGTAAAAATGTTGAAAATGTCCTGGAAAAGTCCTGGAAGTTGATCATCAAATTTGAGTGGCCACCCTGTAAAAGTCACTTTTTTATAACGGTTTTAGGCGATGATGGACGATCAGCGCTGCAAATAACAGCTGGTCAACGGTCAATAACCGACAATATTCAACACTTGACACTTTTCTAAGAAAGCTGATCAAAATGACTGTTCAAATTTGTTTTATTTTCTATTGATACAAATATTTTTCTGTGTTGTTTTTGGCTTTTTTTTTTTTAATATGAGCGGCAGAATTTCAGATGACCGGTGTGTTTGGATTTCTTGAGATCATTATGACCGGTCGTTATAAAATAATTATTTGCAGCGCTGGACGATCAAGTGACATTAAATTTTCCCATATCAATTCAATATAAAAATTTCCCAGAATTTTTAAGTTTTTCATACATTCTCATACTTTTTTGGTGTTTTGTCTATAAATCTCCTACTTTTTCACGCAAAAATTGCATACAATCTCATACTTTTGCAGGAATAAAAAGTAGTGGGAACCCTAGTGTGTGTGAGAAAAAGTTCATCCGTGGTGGCTGTAAGACCTCACTGAAATTTTTAAGATCACATAATTTTCCGATTTCTCTGAGTTTTTTTTTCAAAAATCTGAATCTAATTTCCCCAATTATTCCAAAAAGTAGAATCCAATTAGCGGGTAAGATGTGAGGGTAGTTTTTTTGCGAAAGGATGGGCGGTTGACGTTGGCGAGAGAATGTGTTTTTGTAAGCAAAAATGTTTTTCACCGTTTTCAAGTGTTTTTTTTTGGTTTCACTTACAAACATTTTGTAAAATAATTCAATTCGACCTGCAGTGTTCATTATATAATTTATTTATTTTTAAAAGATTGCAGGCCTTCACAGGAACGGCGTGAGAATGTATGCGCACTCGCCCGCACACGTCATAATTGTTATCAGACGCATGGCGTGCGACAATCGCACAACAAATATGAAATGTTTGTTTCAAGGTGTGCGACCATCGCATGCCAGACATTTTCTTCCTGTGAAGGCCTGAGATTGTGTTTTCCAAATTCCTATTAAAGTCTTTTCTTCTTATTTTAGTGCTGCACATGATACAGTTTTGAAACAGAAAGTAGCAATAAAAAAGCTCAGTAGGCCATTCCAAAATGTTACGCATGCAAAAAGAGCTTTCCGCGAATTAAAACTGATGAAAATTACAAACCACAAAAATGTAAGTTTATTTGATTTTGCCTTGAATTTAATTTTTGTTTTATGATATTTTTTCACTTTTATGGAGTTAAATTTAAGACTAGCCTTCAAGTAGTATTTTATTTTTTAAATTTCTGATATGTTTTGATTGAGCTAATTTACTTTTGTTTTTAGATTATAGGACTTTTAAATGTATTCACACCTGATAAATGCTTAGAAGAATTTCAAGACTTGTAAGTTGTGTCATTTATTCCTTTTTTTGAAAGAAAGAAAGTAAACCTTTTGGTGACCAAGCAACAATACAATCAAACAGTCTTTCTGGGTTTCTTTTGTAAAAAATGTTTCTATTTTTCTTGTTTTTTATTTTGAAATATTACTTTTATAAAAATAGTCTGCATTTAGCAAAATTTCATTGTTTTTAATTCAGTGTCAGCTGATTATTCAGTCAAAAACTTCAGCAAAGATTTTACGTTTTCTTGATTGTTCAGAAGTTTTTTAAAATGGCTGGATCACATTTGTATGTTAAAAAATTGTGTTTTGTAGATACTTAGTAATGGAACTAATGGATGCCAGTCTGTGCCAAGTTGTTCAGATGGATCTTGATCATGAAAGATTATCCTACCTTCTTTATCAAATGCTTTGCGGTATAAAGGTAAACATTTTTGTCAGGACAACGAAAATTAACAAATTTTTTCTTTTTCAAATTATGTTTCGAAACCATAATCTTATGTTCACTATAAGTTATGGTACTACAGTTTTGTAGACTTCAAAGGAAATTTATTAACATCATTTTATTTTATGAAATGTATTGAAATAAAATCTCAATTTGTAAATGAAATTTTACTGTGCTGTAAGCTCTCTTCTGCACAGGTATCTTATATTCTGATTTAATTTTAGCATCTTCACACCGCTGGAATAATTCATAGGGTATGTTATTTCCCATACATTTTCTATTGCTATTTCCTGTATATGCAAATACATTGAGCCATGATAAGGAGTCATTCACATATCAATGTTTCAGATGCTTAGCGTCATTCTGATGTTAAATCTTTGACCCACCCACACACTTTCTAAATATCTCTAAAAATCTATGAAAAGCAAAACTATAACAAGAAGCTATCCAAGAGAGGCCAATTACTTAGAATTGAAACAAACATACGTACTGTAATTTTAAAAGTAATTTCTTTTATTTTTTTATCTAGGATTTAAAACCCAGCAATATCGTTGTCAAATCAGATTGTAGCTTAAAAGTAAGTAAATGTCTCATTCAGATTTCTTTTATTAACATATGGAAGAAGAATTTTCACCTTTAGGATTCCTAACCTAACTTTGAACCACAGTTACGATTGATTCTGAATTTTCAGTAGATATTAAAATAGCTCACAAAATTTCTTTATCATTTGTCAAGTCTTACATATTTTTTCCTTGTAGATATTAGATTTTGGATTAGCCAGGACTGCAGGTTCAGCCTTTACAATGACACCATACGTAGTGACTAGATATTACCGTGCCCCAGAAATCATTCTTGGAATGGGGTATTCTGAAAATGTGGATGTATGGTCAATAGGATGTATTTTTGGGGAAATGATCAGGGGTTCTGTCATGTTCCCAGGGACTGACCATATCGATCAATGGAATAAAGTAACAGAACTTCTAGCTACACCTCCACAATCATTTTTCGATAGGCTGCAACCTTCTGTAAGTATTTTGAATTAACTGTAAATTCCTCTTCTTTAGCCATAGTTTTCGTGGAAAGAGATTAACAAAATTTCCATGAATGTACAGATAACAAAAACACACAAACTTAATGATACATCTTTTTAACGGCTACTGCGTTTTCATATCACACCTGCACAGAACGCATACGCACTAAACACTTTGAAACCTTTTTTTTTCTTTTAATTGTATTAAAGAGTCTTGAAATATATTTTGTAGATAACCTTTTTTATTTACTTCCCTACTAAAGGTCAGAATGTATTGTGCTAATAGACCCAGACAGAAAGGATATACTACAGATGAACTTTTCCCTGAAGAACTCTTTCCTACTGGAAACAAACAAAAAGGTATATATTTTCTTTGTGCAGACCATTCATTAAAAACCTATTTATGTATTGTTGAATATGTAATATACTTTAAAGTGCTAGAAGTTGCAGAAAAGATTATGGAACAATAAGTTTTCTTGCGCTAACTGAAATGTTTTATTTCTTTCTTAGTAATACAAGCACGTGACCTTTTGGCAAAAATGCTAGTGGTAGACCCACTAAAAAGAATAACAGTAACGCAGGCGTTAAATCATCCTTATGTACACGTGTGGTATGATAAAGGAGAAGTAGAAGCAGTGAGTAAACTTGAATTTTTATACCGGGTGAGCCAAAAAGAACCGCACGACTTTGACAGTTAAGTTTTCTATATTGCCATTATAAAAATTCAAAATTATTTTATTCATCATGTAGGTAAAAGCCTAACTTAAATTTCGTTGAATTTTTTTTTTAATTTCAATAATATTTAGGGGAGAGATATTGTAATTTTTTTTTTTGTAAAAAATCCATTGTCCAAAACTGACCAAAAATGACCAAAAACAGGGTATCAATTTATAAACAAAGCAGCATTCACATTTTGTTTTTAACTTGTTTAATTAAATCAAAACAGTCGTTAAAATAGTTTTAATTACGTCAAGGCATAATTAATTCATACAAGAGAAATTTTTGAAAAATCTTCAAAAAACCCGGATAAATGTATAGAGAGAGCGTGTGGATTATGAGAAGAAACTTAAATGTATCAGTTGATTCTTCCTCGGGGTATTTGGTGTCATACTAAATACAAATCGAAAATTTTATTGATGTAAAAAGGAAATGAGAATGAGAGTTCAATTAAAAAATCCTTTTGTTTGAAAATCATCAAAAACTTTGAAAGGGGCACAAAAAAAATTATACCCTGTTTTTGGCCATTTTTCGCTAGTTTGGAAAAGTGATTTTTACAAAAATTACAATATCTCCCCTAAAAATTATTGAAATTTAAATATTTTTTCAACAAAATTTAAGTTAGGCTTTCACCTACATGATGAATAAAATAATTTGAATTTTCATAATGGGAATATAGAAAAACTTAACCGTTTAAGTTGTGCTGTTTTTTTTTTTACTCACCCGGTACATTATTTTAAGGGAAGAAGGTACTCTCGTATACAGGGAGGGATTATTCCAAGCACTAACCTTTACCACCGTTTTTGTGTTAAGATTGAGTTTACTGAACACTTAGATTAGTGTCACTTGAAGAAAACTTTTAACATTTAACCTTCTCTATATCGCTGGAAAAGTACACATGCACATTATAACGATATATTATAACTAGCTGGTAAACCAGCGTCGCAAGGACGCTGAAGAGAGACTTCTTACGCCCGTTGTTAAAACGCACGCCCTTCGAGCTTACTTTTCCAGAAAAAAAATAAAATTTACAGGAAGAAAAAAAAAAAATTTACATGAATGAAATTGAAATTTGGGCCAAAAAGATTTTAAAAAAAAGAAGAAAATTCACCAAAAAATAATTTCGAAAAGCTTGGCTCCCACAGCTCGGCTACCATTATTAATGCGTACATCCATACATAGAGAATACGGCCTTTATTATATAGATTTTTTTCTTAATTTAGAAATAAATACCAGGTTATTTTCTTAAAATAATTCTTTTGAAGTAGAAATAAGTGAGAAGATTGAGTTTCTAAATTCAATCAAAGATTGAGTTTTTACCATGAGTTTTCATACGGTGGTAAAAAATGCTTAAAAAAATCTTCTTCTCTAAATGAACAGCCAACTCCCTTTTTTATTTTTTACTGTATTTATATTTAATTTGTCCTTTTAGCCTGCACCTGAAGAATACAACCATAAATTAGACGAGTCTGATCATACTGTGGATGAATGGAAAGGTATTTTTGAAATTTTTCTTTATTAAGTCACTGGGTACTTGATCTTAGACATTAATACACGTTTTCGAGGTGTCTGTGATGTCAGTGATAGGGAAAAGAAAAAATGTTCTTTAGACAAACTTTCTTGCACTGCAATGGTTGAGAAGTCGAAACCGTCTATTTGAAAAATAATTTGATTGAAAATTTTAATTTTAGGCAAGATATACGATGAATTATTATCTTATCAGTTGGAACAGCAAATGAGGGAGAAATCTGGCGCTGATTCGTCTAATCATATAGATAATAGTTCAAAATTAAGTAAGTGAAATTTTCAATGTGCCATATTTCATCAAAAATAAATAAACATGATATATTGTTGTATATTTTCTGAATTTTGTAATTACGCATTCTTAAATCAAGATGAAAAGGAAGAACAGTGAAGCAAAGGGCTCACTTTTGAATTTCAAAGTAGTTGCATTTGGCGGAGTATTAAAAAAAATATGATAAACAAATATTTACCAAATTATTCAAGAATTAGTGCCTTTTCGGCGATTTTATAAGTAGTTTTTTTTCCACAAAAGTACCTCTAAAACAAAAAATTGAGCTTTGGAAAATTTTCCGCAAATTTTCAGTTGACGAACTATTTAGGCACATTTTTGCGAAAACACCAGAAAAAATTATTAAAACTGCGCAAAATGCAACTATTTTGAAAAAGTTCTTGTTTCAATTTTTGTTATGTTTTCTTTAAAGAAACTAATGATTACGCAATCATACGCTTTACATAATTAGCTCAATTACGTCACAGTAGTTATGCATTTTAACGTGCATTTTAATCTCAAGAGGCAGGCTAGTTGATTTACAGTTTTGTTTCTGATTTTGTTTCTGATAACAGTAGTAAAGAAAAGCGTAATTTCGTTTAGGTGATAAAACTGTTAATGTGTTCATAGTTGAAAAATCCCGTGCTAGAAATATTTTTCGTTGTTTAAAAATGTTACTTAGAGCAATTATATAATACATTACAACAAATTTTAAAGAGAAACAGGTGTATTTCTGTGGTTATACACAAAATACAGAACACTAAAAGGTCTATAATTTGGCCGTTTTAACTTTTTAAGGCCCAATTTTTTCACAAAAGTTGAAGGAAGTACTGAGGAGTTCATTATAAAAATATGAAGCCGAAATGAGAAAGTTAATTTTTTCAAGATGATTTATTTTTATAAATACTGACTATAATTTCTATTATTTTCAATTTTTCAGGTAGCAAGCATTAGTTGATATGGTTTAAAAAGCATGCGCTAATTTATTTTGTAAATTACAACTACGATGCACGAACACATTTGTCATTTTACTGTTGTCGTTTTTACGTCGACCATCTTAACATAGGATTGTTATGGTTTATTTTGTGCACCCTCATCCGTGCCTAAGAAAACATTTTGTGCACCCACATTCGTCGGATGGGGATTTGGGCCACTAACACGTAACACGTAATTATATAAAGAAAGAAAAAAACACAGAAGATTTTAGGAATTTGGAAAAATTTTTAAAAGAAATATTTTAGGAGAAATTTAGTTTCTGCTTCTCGCATTTACTTTTTTTTTTAGTTTAGTTATTCTGAGAAGGAAATAATGTCTGCTTTTTTGTAACATTTGCACATAATTAGATTTTTAATCATTGCAAAGATCTAGTTTTGTGTAGTTGATTTCAAAAACACATACTACTGAAATGTTTTTATTGTTCGATGTCCTTTATTAGTGCGTTCCTCCCTACAGCTTTGCCTAGAGTACATAATGAAATTCGTGTGAACTTATGAAAAGTCAGAGCACTAATAGAGGGCTAAGAATGGTAAAGATAGAGAAGGTTTATGGCTGTCTCATTTCATTTTTGGCACCCGAAAGTTTGCAATCATTTCTACATTTTGACAACCGTTCTTGCTGATAGTGGCCTACAAAAAGTATCTCCGTTATAATTCTAGGGAACATTTTTGTGAGTAACGCAGCACTAAAATTTACATCCTCGGTTGCCAGGGTGACGGGTGGAACCCTAAGGGAAATTCGAAGCAGTCATTTTCCTTATTTGAAGTGCCGTTTTATATTTAAGCTTCACAAACAATGATTGGCAAGCTTAATTTCTTTTTATCGTTTTTTCTTGTTGTCGTGTGTTGTTTTTTTCATGGAGAAAGTTTTATTTTTTGCTTATTTTACTTCGTATATATATATTATACATATATGAATATTTTAAAATGCTTAAGACTTTATCAAAGTTTATTATTTCACTTACACTTTTACGAACACTGTCCCCGGTAGAAGTGTCTCATGAATTTGTTGTCAAATGTTTTACCAACTCATTTCCATATTTGTATTCGAAAAGCCTTTTTGAGAAGAGTACATACCTTACGTGGATTTAGTTTCGCGGATGGACAGTTAAGTAATATCATACACTAAATATATTTGATTTTGAGTGCAATTTCACAAATCTTTGGTTTTTGGAAATATTTCGCGTGGATTTGATTTCGTGGAACACCCATAAATCCGCTAAATCCGCGAAATTTAACCCCGCGAAAATTAATCAACTTAAGGTACCAACGAAACTACATAACAATTTAAATTGAAAATCGTATTTGTACGTGGCGGTTGGTTAATTAAACGAATGTGTTGCAAGAAATTTGCGAGGGGATTCTCTTTAAAGTACAAGATATGTTTTTTTTTATTTTAGCTTTTAAAAAGTATTTTCTTATAACTGTTAAATGTCCGACATCTGTGAATAAAAAGGTCAAGGTGTTATCTTTTCAACGTACGTAAAACAACCTTGAAAAGATTTCATAAATTGTGTATTAGTTAGTTTTGTTTACTTTTATTAATTTGATTGACATTGATTATTTTTTTCTCTCTCCTTGTAATAGTTGTCTGTGTCTGTGTCTTTTTTTTCTCTTTTGAATAAAATCGTGTACTACTGAAAGCGGTAACAAAACCTTGTAAAAAAATTGAAATAAAATCAAAATTCTTAATAAACATGAATGATATGTTGTGTCTTACGGATCTCTCCCTGTCTCGAGAAAATTATTGAAATCTTGAGTTTTAGCCGATAACTGATGGCTCCAACCTCGTTCCCAGGGCCTCTTCTCGATGTTTACGGAACGAGGTTGGATATGGCTCAGTAATATATTTGTAATTTTTGTCAAACTTTGAGGGTTAATTATCTGAAATCTAGTAACTTAAGCTACAATATATTCTGAAAATTTGTTGCCTTGTGATAAATGCGGAATCATAAATTTTCGGGTCTTGACCACTTCAAAACTTTAAGAAACGGGTCAAGAATTGGGGGGTTCGGAAAACCCGAGTTACAAAATCGAGTTACGCATTATGACGTCATTTCTCGAGATTTTTTACGTTCCTTTATTTTTCGAGATGGAAATACAAATAAAAAATTTTCGAGTTACTAACTCGAGTTGGAAATAAAAATAAAAAACATTCGAGTTACTAACTCGAGATGGAAAAGTTATAACTCGAATATTTTTTTATTGTATTTCCAACTCGAAAATTTTTTATTGGTTTTTCCATCTCGAGTTAGGGGGTTCAGAAAACCCGAGTTACAAAATCGAGTTACGCATTATGACGTCATTTCTCAAGTTACTAACTCGAGATTTTTTACCTTTTTTAATTTTTCGAGTTCCTAACTCGAGATGGAAAAACCAATAAAAAATTTTCGAGTTACTAACTCGAGTTGAAAATAGAAATAAAAAATATTAGGGTTACTAACTCGAGATTGGAAACAAATTAAAAATATTCGAGTTACTAACTCGAGATGGAAAAGTAAATAATTTTTTTTCGAGTTATCAACTCTGATTATTTTCGAATTTCTTGAAAGTGCATAACTGTGTATAATACCAAGCGTCAGGCCCAAATTGGTCTCAAAATAAAAATGATTGTCCAAAATTTCTAAAATTTCAAAAAAGTTTAAATTTCTAAATTTTCAAAAAAAGTCTAAAAATTTAAATAAGTTTCGAAAGTTTCAAATTTCAAAATTTAAATTGGTTTGGAAGTTAGTTCTTTTTGACAAGATCTTAAATATATTTACAATATCCCTGAGTTCAGAATTTGAACTAATTCTTACCCCTAAAAGCACCTGCACCATTTTTCTGGTTACACTGTACAAAACTGAGAGAAAATTAAAATTTTGAATTATTGAGAAGGTATTTTTTTGAAATTTTAAATTTGGAATTCTTTTGAAAGTTTTGACTTTTGTGAAAATTTAAACCTTTTTTTGAAAATGACGTCATAATGCGTAACTCGGGTTTTCCGAACCCCAAGAATTGGCTGCAAATCTGCATATGGACCTAAAAAAAGTCTTTAATTTAAAATGATAAATTTTATATTGGTTTTTTTGTGAACACGTTGTATACAATTAGTGAGACAACAATTATATCTATTCTTGAGGTGGATCAACTTCTTCAATATAGATACGAGTTGACGAGTTCCATCCCGTGTTCGCATCGGAAATACCAAAAACCGTATTTATATCACCATCAGTACCGCACTTTCCGACCTGAAGCTGAACATTCACTGGTCCAGTTTTCCCAATGTGGCAATTTCCTCCGATAGCACGAGTACGAAGTAGGTTTTTCCCAGCTCCATCCTTCATAAATACAACACCATCGATGGCGACTGGTTTGCATTCTTGCCCGTCAAATGTCACGAACCATCGCATACAACATTTGTTACAGTTGAAGATACGCATGACTGTTCTCACGACAACCTTGAGATAGGTATGAGGCGATTTCTTGTTGAATTTACATGACTGAAACAAGAAAGGACATTTCTTTAATCTTTATTATTCTATCTTAAGGAAGGGGTGAAGAACTTTAAAAATATATATTGTAGTTGAAATATTCAGGGTCTTTCACATTTGGAAATTCGTTAACAGTTCTTCCCAGAAAACTTGTGAAATAAAATAAGTTCTTACCTTTACGATTCCAGAATCTGCTTTGTGGTTAATGTTGCTCCAAGCACATTCCTTCCAGCTGTAATGTCCATGTTGGGCTCTGGCACAATTCCCGTGAACCTGAACATCCTTTTCACTATGTCCAGCACGTTCTTCATTCACAATGGCGCTAGCATTTGTGGTCACACTAGCTAAAACCAAGGCAAAACACAAAATCCAAGTATTTCCAAACATTGTGTATCCACGATCTTCAGTTATCAACTGATCATCAGAACCCACAAAAGCTTCATTTTTATAGAGTTTGTTCGGGATTTTGAAAGAGGAACATATTCCTTTAGAAAATCCGGGGGTTCGTTTCCAATTTGTTTTCAAATACAAGTTTATTCATACACCAGAATTATAATGATGTCTCTATATGCATTTCCTGCACAGTTACAAAAAATAAGAGGCACATATTCGCGATTGGAGTTCAAAAGAAACAAGAGCCATATGGCACGAACACAATTGCAAAAGCACTTTAACAAAATACCTGACACGTGATTTCAAGATTGCACCCGTGATTGTAGTCGCAAAAAAGACACATACGTAAATGCAGCCTTACCACGGAGAACGTTACAAAACCTTA
>JAYRBV010021977.1:0-11215 GCA_036023255.1 Mitrocomella polydiademata
GGAATGCCAACGAATGAAGCCATAAGATCATTTCTATAAAATAATAATTGACTGTGGTTATTGTTGTTTAAAAGTTCCTTTTTAATACATAAAAATAAGTTAATGATTCTTTTGTGAACAATAGAACCTTTTTATTAGTAGCATGTCTAAAGTGTAAAGTGTTATTCCCATTTGGATTAACAGCTCTATTGTTTAGAATCAATAGAAATAACATAATAAGCTTACTCTTCTATGATTAATCGCCTGTGTATAAAACATAGAAGAGTAATCGTGATGACGCGACACGTGAAATAAAAGAATAAGCTTAATTTTTGCTAGTCAGAACTGCCGTCTTGCGCGTCGAAGAAGAAGCAATGCAGTACTCAGGGTAAACTAATACGGTATCCGCTTTCAGCTGTTACCGTAAAAATGTTTGTCCAAAATTTCTATAAATTTTCAAAAAAGTATAAATTTTCAATAAAAAGTTTCAAAATTTAAATTGGTTTGGAAGTTAGTTCTTTTTGACAAGATCTTAAATATATTTACAATGTCCCTGAGTTCAGAATCTGAACTAATTCTTCCCCTAAAGGCACCTGCACCATTTTTCTGGTTACACTGTACAAAACTGAGAAAATGAAAATTTTGAATTATTGAGAAGGTATTTTTTTGAAATTGAAAATTTGGTCTTTTGTAAAAATTTAAACTTTTTTTGAAAATTGGCACTTTTTTTGAAAATGTTTTTTAAACCTTTTTAAAAATTTAAACTTTTTTGAAATTAAAAAAAAAAATTGAAATTTTAAATAAATTTTGGACAAACATTTTTATTTTTGGGACCAATTTGGACCTGACGCTTGGTATTATACACAGTTATGCACTTTCAAGAAATTCGAAAATAATCAGAGTTGATAACTCAAAAAAATTTAATTTACTTTTCCATCTCGAGTTAGTAACTCAAATATTTTTTATTTGTTTTTCCAATCTCGAGTTAGTAACTCAAATATTTTTTATTTGTATTTCCAACTCGAGTTAGTAACTCAAAAAATAAAGGAACGTAAAAAATCTTGAGTTTTTAACTCGATTTTGTAACTCTTCCAAACCCCTTAGCCCTCAGTTTGGAATGAAGTGCAATGATATCTTCTGTTGCCAATTTCACCTCCTTTGGTTTTTGTTTTACATTTAATATTTCTTTATTTTAGATCACTGATAATTTGCCAATGGAAGAGTACGGAAGAGAATATGGACCTGGAGGTTATGGAGAAAACATTTGGGATATCAGTAGCTGGACATCGGACATTCATTGGAAAGATGCCCACTTGCATCGTCATTTTGACAGCCTATCTTTCTTGGACTGTGTGAAAGAAATTGTTGATTTAGCAGAGACATATTTCCAGTCTGTTTTTGAGGTTTTTAGCGAGGAGGAGGAGGAGGGTATGGAATTTGAGTTTCCTTATTTGGATATCATTGTTCTTATGACAGAAGAATATTTGTATGGACATTTCTTTCATGTCATTACTCCATTACAAGAACTAAGCATGCTAGAAATTTTGTGCTCCTATTTTCAAAACAACCCTTTGGATCCAATACGTTATTTGGTGTTTGATTGTTTATTTGGATTACCAAATGAGACCAGTGAACTACAAAAAGGGTTGCTGGAACACAAAACAAATCTCATGAGTAAGTTGACCTCAATGGCAGTTGGAACTAGATGTGGCAATTTGTTGAATTGTGTCGCTGTCTGGCTCCATACATACGGCTCACAAAACAGAAAAGCTGCAGTGGTTGCCTTCTCTGTTGTGAATGATTATTTTCTGGTGTGCCCTGAAGCGACCAATGCTGTAGCAGATTTGATAAATGTTGCACCAGTATTTGCATATCAATTTTTAGTTGCATTGGCAAATTACTATAAATACCAGGAGAGTGAGGAGAGCAATGGCAAGCACAAACTACCTCCTGATGCTTTGATAGAGATCATCAGCCAATGGATCATCGAAAAGCCAAGATTTTGTGTCGTAAAGATTCCTGCACTTTTCTTGAAACTACCGTCCATTCATAATTTCCATTTCTCAAGACAAGACAACATCTTCAAATTATGTCCTCTCTTAGCTATCATTCGTTGGTGTCTATTAGCTCCTTTATTGAAAACTGATTTAAAGAGAGGTTTCGATTCGGAAAATACAGCGTCTGCATATTCCAAACTACTTTATGGTTTTTTAAGTTACTTTTCTATGCAGAGAAAAGTAGAAATAAACACTGGTGATAATCTGAACGATCTTGAACCTGGAGAGCTTTCAGATGATGAAGAAACCGGGAATGTAGAGCTGATGTCAAAAGAAGATGTTACATTCTTTACACATTCTTTGAGACTGTTACTTGAGGAGTATTCAGAAGCAGAAGACTCTTCAAAAAAACTAAGTGTGGATAGATTGGTTCAAGTTATCCAAGTATGTAAGTGGGCTGGATGTGTAGCCGTAACAGTTAAAGATCTGAAGGGACTTTTCATTGACATTCCCAAAACAACATTATTGTCTTGTGTACTTAAACCGTACAAATGAAGTTGGAAACTTTTTGCTCCATTTTTCTTAAAATTATTTTTTATTTTTATCAGGAACATTTGTTTATTAGATTTTTATCATTCTTTTAAATTAAAATGTTCAATATTTTGTATTCCAGCCACCAACCAGAAAAATAACAGTCATGATCTCTCCAAGTGACTTTTAGCAATCTTAAAACTCAAATAGTCGCCTTGAATGCAAGCCCCAACCCCCCCTTCCTCCTTAATTTTTTTTCGCATTACAGTATGTCCAAAATCTTTACTTCACAATTACCTACAAATAGACTTTAATTTTGATTTCTGGCTAACACCCTGCTACTATTGATCATATTATCAACTACAGCGTGAGATTTCATGGATTTTGCCACCAATTGCTGGGAGCATGTATAACTCTTCAATCACCCTACTTTAATTCAATTCACAGGTATAAAAAAGAAAAGATACCATCAATGTCATTATGAGTGAAAGTGCAGGGAAAAGGAAAAGGAAAGTTTCCATCGCTCCAATATCTAAAAAAATTAAAAAAGTATGGTTAGATTTTATTGATGCTTTTACTTCAGCAAATCAGATTAAAGAAGAAGGCCAGTTGAGAAATGTTGTCATTTCAATGACAAATCTTACAAGTATAAATTCTTAATCCTGCATTCTTCGTTAATGTAGGAAATCAAAGAGGAAAGAGTATCATCCAATAATGACGAAGGTTCAGAAGATGGCGATATGGAAGAATTTGAAGAATTTGACAAGAATGACTACAAACTTTCTGAACTTGAGTTGCTGCGTCAAGAAAACATGAAAAAGAATTTTGCCTTGTTTGAGGAATTTCAGATAAATCAGGTATTTTAGAATATGAAAAACCTTTCATACCATTATTGTAGTTGTTGTATTGTCATGTTTCTTCCTGTTAAATCATGATCTGATAGTTTGTATTTAGTTGAAAATAAGCATCATCTTTCTGAGCTAGAGCTAAAAATACAAAGGGCTTTCCATTTTACCACCAGGCAAAGCATGAAGTTACACAGAGTTCCAAGTCAAAAATAAAGTTTGTTGGTTTAAAGAAGGAGAAAAGGTAACTTACTTGTCCTGATTCGTCACACATTTGCCAAAACCTGCCAAAATTTCTTCCTGCCAAAGATGGTATTTTTCCTGAATTGCCAAAATTAATTCTCAACAAATTTGAGTTTTTCCAAGTACCTTCTACTTTTCTCTATTTTATATAAATTCCCCTCCAAAAAAAATACATTTTAATGTATAAAGTTACTGTTTATTTTAATTGTATTTTTGTCTTTCAGAGTGTGGAACAGAAGAATGGAACAATTGCCTAGAAGAGTTTCTTTGAGAATTCGTAAAATGGAAGCAGATACAGTGGTGGAATTGGCAAATCTTCCTCCTCCCTTATACAGTTCTACCTATCATGATTACCTTGTGTGTATAATCTTATGTACATAATATTTCTGTAAAAAGGGCCTCTTTGAATACTAGTTGTGTGAATAAAATTGTATTTTTATATTATCATTTGGTATAAACACTTGCTATTTCTTATGTTGTTATATTCTAACATTAAAAAAACAAGTTTTTGATGATAACGAAATGAAAGAAATCAGAAGAAGCTAGAAATTGTACAAATAAAAATGTAATGCATCATGTGAGTAGATTGATTAAAAAGTAAACATGATCAAACAAAAGCCATTTGAATACAAGGTGTTTACTTATCAATTTGAGAACGAAAGCATTTCAAAAAACACCATTTGTTTCTAATTAGAACTAGTTTTGGGCATTAGGTTGGTTCATTTAAGAGCACTCTCCAGGCAAAATATAGATTTCCTTTGTATATCACTTCCTCGTGAGTTTTCTTTCTCCAATTTTGTACAGGAAAGGAAAGCAGAAACTATAGGCATGGTGGCTGACGAGGCAGATTGCAACTTCTCTCAAATCATAAATACATGGAAAGATGAAAAAGAACTCTTAGTAGGTCTTAGATTGTTTGCTTGCAACTAGAAGGTTCTTCCAAAACAAATGACAAATTGATTTTTTTAATTCAATTTTTTGGATTTCAGGCAAATTCAGATGTACAACCAATTGTTGAATTTTCAAGGTAAAATTTATAATTTTTCTATCAATCTATTGTTTTTCAATGATTTTGAAATTTCTTGGTTTCCTGGCGTTTTGAAAAATGCAGCAATGAATTGATCAATTGCTTGATTGTTTGAATCATCATTTCTAGTTATAGTAAAGCCATCAACAGTTTGAATGTGAACCACTGTGGCAAAGTTGCCAAATCAAGAATATGTTCTATCGCTGTCCATCCAACTGTAAACAAAACTATTGCTGCATTTGGCGATAAGAAAGGTTGTATCGGAATTTGGGATGTGGTAGGTTACATTAGTTATTTAGATTATTAATACTATTCAGTAATATTGGTACGAGATATGTTCTTCTATTGAAAAGAGGCTGGTAAAATTAAAATGTTAGGTTAATTTAAAATATGCTCATTTAGTAATAAGAATGTTACCGTAATGCTTCGATTAGACGTCTGGAACATTTATTTTTTTATTTTTTTTTGAGGGTGCGTGTTTATAACAAAACCTTAAAAAATAAGTGATGATAACTCTTGAAAAGAAGGACTTTTTGCAAAATTGATGTTGGATTTTCAAGAAATATACCCAGTTGCCAGTGTAACAACAGTAAAAATGCATTTACAGTTTGAGCAAAGACTAGAAAATATATCTTTTCTTCATCATCAGCATGTTTCAAGTAAATACATCATGTTTTTGAATAATCGTCCCTCTCAGCCTCAAGGGGGCGTCTATTAGAGGGGGTGTTTATTAGAGAGGGCGTTTATTGAATAAGATGAAAGGGGTGTCTATTCCAGGGGGCGTTTAATTGAAGCATTATGGTATGTTTAAAGTGTGTGAATTACCTCATTCGTATACATTTTAGTGCAGAGAAAATTTGATGGAATTTTAGGTTAAGATTCGCCAGATTACATTAATTTCTTGCTGCATCAAATTATAAATCAACCCCAAAAATAGTTTTCCCAAAATGAAATTAACACCAAACTTTGTACAAATATGGCACATTATTGGAATTTATTTTATTCATATAGGGATCAGATGCAAAATGTGAAGGATATCCAGCCTCTGAAGAAGTATTGTTATTTGAACCACACTGCAGTCCGATCCAATGCTTAAAGTTCCATAACTCAGATTGTAATAAGTTGATATTGTGTAGTTATGATGGTACCCTTAGACAGGCAGATTTTGTGGAACAAAAATTTAACCAGGTGAAACTTTAAACTATACCATAAAGTTTGTTTGTTTACAAGGATAGCCTCCTTTTTTTCTATATCATTTTAAGGGTCCTCATTTCCTTGCGAATAACCTACAGGGTGCCTTTAGAATCAGGAGAGATTAGCAATTTTCGACTAAGCTTTATAGCAGCTTAGCCAAGAAGGGGCTTACATTACTTCCGAGAATTTTCCCAATTTCTAAATTGGGAAAATTAATTTATGATGTATAGATTGTAATTTGAAGATTCATTATTTACGTAGATATTTGCTTTTGAAGATAAAGATATGCGATGCTATTTCTTTTCTAATCCACTTAACAAACCAAATGCATTCTTAACATCAACCTCAAGTGGCACAGTGGTAATGATTGATTCTGTTAGTGGGTAAGATAAATTATAACTCATTTAAAGGGCAAAATTATAGTCTTTGGATTTTTTTATTAGGATCAGTTTTATTAAAGGATTAACCATTATTTGTAAGATTTCACAATGTAACGAGATTTTTAAGTTAATTGTGTTCACACAATGAACCCTATTGTCAATAGAAAGATATAAGGAGTATAAATAATTTGTTCTTCTTTATTCTTAGAAAAGCAGAGCAGACATTTGGGTTATTCAACAAAAATGTAAAGTGTGTTGATTGTCATCCATCAAACGAAAATATCTTTGCTGCTGTCTTGGCAGATGGGTAAGCCAAAAACTAAAATATAATTCCGCGAAAAAACAGCAAAATAATCAGTAAGATAGAAGAAAAGTGCGCGCGTTCAACTACTGGGCGCTGCCTCCCATTTAAAATGGATGAAAGTTCCCTTTTTATAAAAAAAAGTGTTTGAAAATAAAGAGGATTTTGTATAAAACCTAGCCCTTTTCATAAGAATTTCTTCTAGAATTGGCCATTAACCCTATTCAGGCCAAGGTTTTCGGGGCTCTCAAAAGGTGGTCTTCCCCCTACTTATTTCCTGGAATAATGATGATATTGGGATGAAACTGAAAATAATTGTCAAAAGTTTGATGACGTCATTATTATTGATATCAGTATCAACATTTTCACAAAGTTTGTATATGATATCTATTTTAATAGAAAGGTATTCAATATTGTATAATACCAATATACCAAATGGTCCCCCCCGGCCTGAATAGGGTTAAAGACAAGACTGCTTATTCATCTTCTATATTTGTTTAGTACGTGTGGGACATGGGATCTAAGAAATTTGAAGAGCACTGGGATAAATAAACCACTTTCTTCTCATAAAGCATCAAAGACTGGAACAACAGCTTTCTTCTCCCCAAACTTGGGAAATAAACTTCTATATACTGCATACGACAACTATATTAGGTAAGTTGAATTGCATACATCTACCTTCTAAAAATCATTGTATGGTTGGTTTCTGGAAATTTAGAGGAGTATTAATTATAAGTGTTGTATAATTCTTCTGTTTTAATTCATGCTATAAAAAAAGTTGATCTTTAAAAAATCACTTTTTCATTGACTCGTATTTACAAGTGTAGTCCCATATAGAAATCTTATCCTTTGTTTACAGGGTATTTGATGTTGAGTTGGGTGGTAAATTATCAACCAAACCAACTTGGAATATCAGGTTTGCTTTTAGATTTTATTATTTTAACAGCAACAGACTTTAAGAATTTAAGACTTTTTCCGGTGCTGAGTCAATTTATCTTTGTTTATGATTTTTTACAGTCACGACAACCATACTGGACGATGGTTGACATCTTTCCGTGCAGCATGGGATCCAAAGACCGAAAATTCATTTGTTATTGGGAGCATGGGACATCCACGAAAGGTGAGGGTGAATTTATGTAATTAGGGTCCCTACAGGTCCTTGAAAGTACAGGAATTCAAAAAGATTCTTGGAAAGTCTTTAAAAGTCCTGGAAATTTTAAATTTTTCATTAGATTCCTTATAAGTCCTTGAATTTGATTTCAAGGTTGTTTGAAAACCTCTTTAAACATTTTAACACTTCTTTTTTAAAGATTACATGTTGGTTTTTTGTTGAGTTTGATATGTTGAAATTGTTTTTGAAATTAAATTGTTTAAATATATCGCAAATCCTGGAAAATCCTGGAATTTGCTTAAAAAGTTGATAAATCCTGGAAAAGTCCTGGGAAAATTAAAAAAAAAGTCTTTGAATTCCAATAGAATTTTTTTGTGGGAATCCTGATAATCTTACTAATTTTAACAGTTATCGTTAAACAATTAACTAGCTGAACACTTGCATTAATATAGATTATTCACCATTTTTAGATTGACATCTATGGATGCTTACCTAATCAACCTGTTGAGTGGATGCGGTTAGTGGATGAAAATTTCACAACTGTAGGCTCTGTGAATGCCTTTCACCCGACAAAGAATGTGTTATTTTCTGGGAATGCAAGTGGAAAAGCTTATGTGTGGACCTGATAGAATATACCCTCTACACAATTTGTCTCTCCTTATTTAATCATGTATTTTATATTTTGATTTAGTTGTTTTTTAAGTTATCTCCTAATATAATTAATTTGTCATTAGGTCTGACTATTTTGACTTAAGTTTTGTTGAATAATTTGTTTAGCATATTTATATTGCGACAAAGCTCTTTTGTTATTTAATTTTTTGATTAATTTATGGGAGTTGTAAGTTCGTTATCTTTTGAATTTTGTTCATGAAATCTTTGGCTACCCAACTTCCCCTCACCCCTTCAAATGCACCCCACCTCCCCCCACATCCAACTCTTCAACGTCTATTTAGGCTAGACTAGACAAAGTGTTTAAGAACTATGTAAATAGAAGTTTATATTTTAGTTAGAATTATAAAAAAAGAAATGTACATATTTTTTAGACTGTTACTTCAAAAGTAGTCATGTAATCTATTTTTATTATCTACTTTAGAATTAATATACTCGCCCGCTCATACTATATATTTCATTTACCTTTAGTTCATTGTGTATGAAAATGCGTACTTATAGTTAACGGCTACCTGACGTGAACCATTTTCTTGTTGTCTGATTAAAATTCTCTTTTCTCCCCTGAAATTGATATGGGGAATAAGGAGAATGTCGACAATGATTATTTCTCGAGAAATAAGAATTTTCGAAATTATGATTACTGCATTATAAGCTATAATTAAATTAAACAACCTTTTGTTTTCTTTTATAGTTCACTAAAATATTCGCCCACGTGACATTAAAATAGAAATATTGATGGATGCAGAAGAATTTCAAGATATTGACAGTTTGGTGGACTTGAATTTCTGTAGCAAGCTGAGTGACAAGGTACAGTTTGTAATGCCAGGACTTCTTCGTTATTATGCACTTGTAGTTTTTGAGCATCACAAGTTTTCAAATTGAGAAAGGGTAAGAAATCTGACAAGGTTTGAATTTGAGGCTTGAAGATGTGGCATTTGAAAAACATTAAAACTCAATTTATCGTTTTTATGACTTTGTTTACAAATTCTAGACAGTATTTTACTTGGATCGCCCATCGTGCAGTGATAGTAGGCTAGATAGATATCCTTCTTAACTAGTCATTGCCACATAAACAAGCTTCTCTCAGTAGTAGTCTGCAACAACAACAGTATTTGTTAGAATTATTTCTGATATTTTTCTAACCCTCTATATTTAGCTTGAAAAGTTAAGCGAGAGCTTAGTAGAGGGAGAAACTTCGTTGCTGGATTTCAAGGAAGGTATAGTTCAACAGTATCATTCAAAAGTTGAGAGCCACTTTATAGACTTTTTGAACATAGTGTTACAGCTTGATGTTTTGTTTTTACTAGAACAGGTTTTTATGAAGAAGAGTTAAAAAGGTTCTTTTGTATTTAAGACTTTAAGCATACTTTTTTATGCAGTTAATTAATTTTTAATGCAATTTTTTTAGCCCTTGAAATTAAAATACCTGCGCACCCAAAACAAAACAAAAACTGAAAAAAATAACCTGAAAATGAATTATTTTCATCAGGGCTAGATAAAAGGTTGAACATGACGTCAACTAATGGTGTAAACAGCTGCGATAAGGACAACGACAAAGGAAAATCATCGCCTTCATTTCTTGGAGAAGAAGAACAGGAAGATGAAGAGGATGAGATAGTAATCAAGACACCTAAAAAGATGAAACAAGGAGTGATACACTCTGATTCAAGTGATGATGACGGTGATGTCCATGATGTTGACGGTAATGACCACGACAATGACGATGATGACTCAGACGATGACAATGTTGCCATTGGTGATAAACCTCAAACGGTTCCTGTTGATGAACAATTTGGCATCAGAGAATTTGATTCGCAAGAAAAATTAGACAAATCTCTTCATGAATGTTCTCGAAAATCACAGGTAATTATATATATTATACAGAGTGTCCTAGTCAAATCGACAAGACAAGACGGGTCTTTTCAAAGTTCAGCGCTTTAACCATCGGCCACATATCCACATATAATATGATGAAACTGTCCTTTCTCACCTTTTTGACAAACTGTGATAATCTAACATCTCAAGTGTGGTTAAAAGTAGAAATTATTTAAAATACTTTAAATCTTGCAGAAGTATTTATAAAAGGATAAAAAGGATTTATTTCCCGTTAGATAAAAACTGAAGAAGCTCAACAATCATCTAGCTCTTGGGTGCAATGCGATCAAACAGGATGTCAGAAATGGAGGAGAGTGGACAATGTCGATGATTTGGATTCCGTTGCTAACGGAAGATGGACTTGTTCAATGAATGATGGTAAGCATTTGTTATCTTTTTACCGCACGCTTCTGATTAAGATATGACATTTTCAATATTTTATTTTGTTTATTCGCTATTTTCAAGCAGTAGTCAACGAGACAATTCTAGATCATGAATCTATCTTTTCCCCTGGCTGGCCCAAATACAACGGCAGCTATATTCGTGTGCCGGTTATTTTTTTATCTTTGATATTGCTCGCCTATTTTAAAACGTTACGGTGGAAAAAAACCTTTGGGATGTATTAGGAATGTTTACAATTTAGATACCAAGCGCAACAAATGTGATTACTCTCAAGAGACTTTAGCAGACGAAGATGACGATGATGATAATGATGACAGCGAAGAGGACGAATCAGTCCTTGCAATTTTCAAACCTGGTAATCTTGTCCTAGGAAAAATGGTTGGCTATCCCTGGTTAGTGTGCTGTTGTTGTTCATTTTGATTGTCTCTTAGTTGTTTTCTGTCGAAAGATTTTACTTTCTGATGGCGCTGAAAAAAACTTTATATATATATAATAAGTTAAATAAGGGTATGTACCTTCCAACGGATCTAACAGATAGGTGTATGATAACTGGATTTCACGCACGGCCATCCAGAGCGCGACATTGAGATGTGCGCGTGCGCGAGTTTCACGGTTTATTTACAGCAATTTTCATAATGGTAGCCGTCCTCGGGGAAGAACT
>JAYRBV010021988.1:0-11215 GCA_036023255.1 Mitrocomella polydiademata
AACATCCAGGTGGGGGTTTCTACTCTAGGTGGGAGTTGATTTTTTAGGGGGGACCTGGAACCCCTCTGCACACTATGTAAGGTGTATATGACGCCCTTAGTAGAAACCAAAGAAAAATGTGCTTTTTGCCATAGCCAAGAATTTTTTTCCTAATTAAAAAACCTGTAATTTGATTTCTTCTTAAAAAAACTGACATTTCAGCAATTTTTATTTAAGTGGGACACAAAGCAACTATCAAAGTTATTATTCATTTTTAACATCAGTGATACAACGTTTTGCTAAATGTTGTATTAAAACCTGAAGTTGTTTTTGAAAGAAACACTGTTATTTTTTGTTAATGTATATACTATGGAACTCTTTTCTTTCTCCTTGAATTTTATACAATTATTATTGTAAAGATATGAAACCCTTAAATTAACCACCATTTGCATTATCACGATATTTTGATAACTTTTTATCATATTTTAATTTTTTATATCGAGATATAACCTCAAATCTGTTTCAAAAATTCCAAGCAGAACCAGAATGCATAAACCAATTGTCATAGAGATTTAGTTACTGTAAAATGTGATGTTTTGCACACTGTAGGAAAGAAATTAGAAGAATTGAAAATCCTATTATTACGAATATCAGTTTTTGTGTCTTCTTTGTACAATGTAATCTTGTATATACAAAGGTGCAAGGAACTTTCATGGCAGCTGTATATTTTAGTTGCATCAATCTACTGCTGCCGTACAACCATACGCAAAACTTTACCAATAGAAAATTACATTTGACTTCATGTTCCATATTAGGCTGTTATTTATGAAAACAATTTTTTTGTTGAAGGTTAGGTTGTCCTGACACATCTCAAACTTGTTGGAATTCTTTTATTCACGTATAAAATTGTTAGTTTTTGTTAATAGGATATGATGGCAAACTTGATCAAAGAAATGCCCAATGAACCAATATCATATCTGATCAAGAGTTTACAGAAACAATTCAAGAAAAAGGTATAAAAACCAGACATGTATTTACTATACTGTAGAACAGGATTGTTTTTGAAACCTGGTTTCTATTTAGAGAAGAAGGTCTGAAGTTTATGAAAGCTAAACACACTACAGTTTTTTTACCAGATTGAATTGATTGCTCATTTGTATTTTCGCTTATTTCAATATTTAATGAATTTCAACATTATAAATCAATAAGCATTCATCAAATATATCAATTATGACGTCAGAGCATGAGTCGGGTGGTTCTTTTCGAATGAAAATTCATCACACTCGCATGAGTTGAGTCGAGTGCGTATTAATAAGTTGAGAACAAGTATCCAGGGCCGCGAGTAGTGTAATAGACAAAGGTGCGGATGGCTGAGATCACTTTGAAATCATAGAAGAAATCAAAATCATAATCATATATGTATTCAAATTGTTATTATTAATATTTTCCATCAACTGTATTTAGTTTGTTTACATGGTATGCCGGGCTGCACCTTGCGAAGAAATCGTCAGATTGTCTGGAAAGTACAGATTGAAAAGCATATGAATCATATACTGTATTTTATTCAAAAATTATTCCAATGTTTTAGAACGCAGAAGGACCATTGTTGTCACCACGTGCCACCAATTCCCGTGGGATGGGATTAACTGGGTCTTCTATATCAAAGAAATTCAGCGGCGACCCGCAAGGTAAGCGCATGCGCATTCTCCTTCTTATTCATTTTATTGTATTTACCCATAAAAATAGCCTCTTCAGTTTCATGGAAATGCTTTGTCTGCACAACATCCCATCTTGCTCTGCTTCGCTTTTTAAGTGGTCTGTGCGCAATACTATCGCTTTCTTATATGCAAGTAGACTGGAGACTACCAATGTAAATCTAGGATTAGCGGATGTTCTGCACGTGTTTTGTTTACAAATATATATACATGTGCACTCAGTCCCCCAGTTTTTCGGGGGATAGAATATGAAAAAACAGAGTATTACCTACAGGCCACCGCAGCGGCAATTCGCTTAAAAAGCAAAGCAGAGCAAGGTGGGCTATCAATGGGGATTCTTCAATCCTTGCAAAACATTTGGAAGGCAAGAAAAAATTTAACGAAACCCTGGGATGCTTCGATCCTGAGCTCAGCGCCTTATTCATTCGGCCACAGATCTTAATACTACTTTCTGGTCACAACGAGACATCACACCCAATCATTCACTGAACAAAAGGGAAAATAATCAGATAAAGTGCTTTATATTTTATGCATCTATAAAATCGTTTTGTGTATGCAATCTTTCTTTTCAGTTGCTTAGCGTTTTTTCATACCACATGACAAAGAATTTTATAATTCAACAACAGTCTTGAAAATATTGATTGAACTAGACCGAATGCTATACTCTGAAGAAGGTTTCTTTTCACAATCCTATAATGTAAAATGTTTTTTATCCATAGTTATTTTACCGGGAAGCAAAGCAATCAAATCTGAGTATGGGAAAATCGATACCGAATCGTTACAGAGCGACGATAATTTACGGACCTCTTCAAAAGATCGTAGCTACGACAAACCTTGGAAGGTCAACTCGAAAAATGGAAGTAAAAGCAAAAAAGGTTTGTAGCAAAGTGTCTCATACCGGACAAAACTTATCGGATAAAATTCACCTTGAGAGGAAAAATTTTTGTATAAAAAAAACAGTCGTTTTCTTCTTCTTTCAATGATAAATGTGACTTGCCCTTTTCTTTAAAAAATCTACTTTTGTCCACTAGAACAACATACGGACGGTTGGGATGGCGAGACAAAAGTTCATGGCGTAGACGAAATTTTCGATCAATACAATTCTCCCAAACGTTCAGCGTCTCCGCTATCGAAGTCCCTCCCAGTACCTTCCAATTCAAAAAGAGGTAAGTCCTTGGGAGGAGTAGTCTTTATAGCACGAAGCTTTTGCGAAACGGAAAACGAGACCAGGGGAGGAGAGCAAAAGTGAGGTCGTTGGTTTTAAGCATCGATCAATCAATTAGTTGCCTTAGTTTTACTTTTCTACTGAGTTAATAAATATCGATCTTGAAAGCTTGTAGTCTGTTCTTTCTAACGTTGTTTTCTATTCTCCGTGTTGGATCGTTAGAAAAAAACGCATGATTTTTCCTCCTTTACCTTCAATTTTGTGCATTATATTCTTATTTTTATTTTATTTTATATTTCAGATTCATGGCAAGAATCTCCCAAAAAAGAAAAAAAGGTGTGAATTACATTTTGATTTTTTCTGACACCATACTGTATATACATAGTGTAAACTTCATTCTGATAAACATACTGTATATACATAGTGTAAACTTCATTCTGATAAACATAGGTGTCGGCAATATCCAAATGAACCCTTCAAACTTGAATTATTTAGCTCATTTCATTTTATTGTTGAATACACCCTTTCAAGTTCTCGCGTTGCTATGCCTTTTTTAACGCGCCAAAGTCTGTCTGTGATATGAAAAACATTAGGGCCCCAGTGCAACAAACGTTATTGCACTGTTAGGGTTTTCTTTTGAGAGCTTGTTTTTGTGGAGCCGTTGTATTGTAATGTAATAGCGTTACACAGACGCCTTTATATTTTTCATATCACAGACATGCGCACGCACTCGAAACTGTGTATTTAAACTGTATTTAAACTGACTTCTATTTATCCTCACAAACTATTTTTAATCCTTCAGGAATAATATTGAAATTTATTGATATCATACATTTCCATCACATTTTGATTTTTTTTTCGTTGTAATAAACTTTCCATTATTGTTCGTTTTCACAGCAGAAGCAACCTACTGTCCCGGTTCCACAAAGTAAACCTAGCTCATTAGCTGATGAAGAGCTTTCCGTTGACGATAGAAGTGATCTAAGCGCGGATCAACATCGAAAGTTAACCTTTAGGTAAGGGCCTATAAATAATTCACAAGGCAAATATGTCCAAAATCATTGGGCTAATTTTTAAAGAATCGCGAGGCTCGCGAGGCTTCGACTCTCGTAAACAAACAATTTGTGTACTCTACACTTTTTATATTATAGTCCGTCAGAGTATTCGAAAGTGAAAAGGCATTCGTCAAAGAAGAAAGCCGTATTACAAAAGCGTAAACTCCAGGTAAAAATATGATGCAAGTTGTTTTTTCTCACACATTTTCATGCGGGATTTTTATTTGTCTTTTAGGATGTGACTGTCCATGTGTCTGTTTTCTTAGACATTTTAGAATATTTTTATTTAGTCTTAGATAACAGTTTAATATTATTTTATGACGCGACGTAATATAGATATATCCCAATCTGTTCGGTTTTTCCCCCTTTTTTTCATTTGCCTTTTTTAAACGTATAAATAAGCCACAAGCCGGGAGTTACGGGATTTACTTTAATTTGTAGGCCCTTCTAACGAGTGACGATGGTTCTTCATCGAGGACTGATGATATTGATTCCTCGGATGATGAAGCTGTTGATATTATAGGTAAGTTTAGTTAAATGGAAACAATACAGGTTGGTTCTTCCACTACTCCGACTGTAACTGAGTTACATTATTCCTAGAGATACGAACAGTATTGCTCTAGCTTGCTTGTCTGCCACACAAGCTGGTTAGCGGTCAGTCAATGGCTCCGAAAGGGCTGAGAGCACTGCCTTCATAGTGCCTCGGAGTGGGAAGGACGCTGGAGAGACTGCCTACGCATAAAACTAATGCAAACATTTGCTTTAGCCAGAAAGGTATTTCAATGATAAGCCAAATTCTTTAAAACTTTGAAATATTTACAAAAGATTTCTTAAACGGGTACTGCGGAGTGGGGAATGAGCTTGCAATAATGTGATTACAAGTCGAATATGCTACCACTACACCATCGTCGCTTATTTATTAAGCCAAAACTAGGTTAAAGAAATCATCTACTTTTTTTCTCCTTAGAGAGTTCACAGGAGCTAGCGGGTGAAGGGGTATCCTCAAAATCTTCGGGATCAAAGCATTGTTCGCAGGTAGTTGTATACATGGTAGTAGTCCGACAACTCATATTGTTAGGACAACAAAGAAAAACGATCTAGACAGGAATTGCATTGTCTTAAAAGGACATTTTTGTTCTAGGACAAGTGAGTTGTCGAACCTCCCGGTATGTTGTATAAAACCATTCAGTTGGTATGACAAGATTTAACTTTACAATTAGAGACAATTTCTTTATAGCTGGGTTAAAAAAAAAACCCAACTTAAAATCTAAATAGAGTGAAACCCTAGAAATAATTCTACTCTATTGTCCTATTTAGCAAGATAAAAATAACAATAATATATATATTGTGTAGCTAGGTGTTAAAATTTTGTTCTGCCAATGTGAAAATTGAGTCTTCTTCTGACATGCCTTGTATAAGAAATTTTGTTTCCCTTTTAGAGATTGGTACCGAACGCGGCACCTAATGTAACGGTTGGTGTCTGCTCTAGATGCGCCAAGTAAGTACTTAAAAATGTTCCGTAAAAGGGAAAACTTAAAGGTATAATATGGTTTTTTGAAAAATTTTCTCGGGTATTTAAATAGGCTAATATGAAAAAATTCTAGGTTTTTTAAAAGAATCTAATTGTGTTGGTACTTAAAATTAAGCGCAATTTTGCCGAATGTTGCAAAATCGAGAAATTTGATACCCGTTGAATATAATACCTCAAGTCATTTTTATGAATTAGAGAATTGATCGACGTATTTGGCAAGAAAAAACCTCGCTAAGATATATATTTTTTGTTATTGCAGATTGATAGGGGAAGATAAAACAGTTTCTTCAAAGTTTCAAAGACATGACTCGTCGAGTGGTAAGCCGAAAACTTTTAACACCCCCCAACGTTACTTCCTCCAGTTTCTGTACTCATCAACTGTAAAATGTTTATCTTAAAGGGCTAATATTATTATAGATATCATGAACTTGTAAGAAACGGCTCCCTAGACTTATTTAGACTATTCGCTCATTTCCCTATTTTTTTTATAGACGGGGACATTGAAAGCATTTCACAAATCGATAGTTCGGTAAGCGCTCCAACTATTTACTGTATGCAAACGTAATGTTAAAAACAACCTAAGTTCAAGCCCCTAGTTTTCTAGTGTGATTTGCGTAGAAACAACCTAAGTTCAAGCCCCTAGTTTTCTAGTGTGATTTGCGTAGATTGTGACACAACCTAAGTTCAAGCCCCTAGTTTTCTAGTGTGATTTGCGTAGATTGTGACACGAACTGTGTTTTTGTGAAGATCTTCAAAGTGAGACTTTCCATCTGACACAGCATTATCAGTTCTAGTAAACTGCTGCCAATGAAGGTCCTGCCTTCCTTGCGAAACACCTACAAAGTAGCCTTATAGAATTAGAAGTGATTAGCAAATTTCAACCACCGAAATTGAAAGCGGGATTTCAAACATTGAAAAACAAAAAAACACTCCAATCATTTTGAGACGAGACGTAGATTCACTCCGAATCATCAGCTTAACATATGCATAGGCTCATTTCTGAACAATAGTCAAATTCATCAGTAGTAAAGAGTCTCCTCCATTATTTCTTTCGAAAAAATTAAACCCACAACCATTGCAAACATTCGATTTAACGTACCCCTTGGCATGTAATCGACCCATCTTGAAGTCCCGTTGGCTTGATAAAAAAGAGTGAACCAACGTGAGCAAGCATCAAATGATACGCTCGCTAGAACCCGTGGTCTGTCTTCCGAAAAAAATGCGCTTCAATTTTATGTCCTTTAAAAGTGACCACGGACAAAGTGATATAAATAATAGTACCCAGTCCGTCCCAGTTTCTGTGATCGGCGGCTAAAAAAAAACACTGACCGTCCGGGCTAACTTAATATTTCTAACCTTGAGCTTGATTGTTCACTTTGGCACAATAATATTTTATTAGCGGAGTCAATATCCCTAAAAGAATAATCAGCCGAGCGTGCATTTGAAGATAAATAAAGTTCAGTCTTGGGTCAGCCATGATGATTTAGCGAAATCGGTGCTGCAGGGTTGAACATGCGGGACCCTTGAATCCTAGGCTCAGTGCCTTTAACCACTCGGCCACGCATTTATGTCATTGTCGATAACTAATCAAAATGTGTTACATTTTTTTTCCTTCAGAAACCTTACAGACCGAAGTGGCCTGTAATCACAGACTCCGAGGGAGGTAGGCATATTATTGGCTGAAGTGTTTTTTCAATGTTTGTTTTGGTAAAATGAATTAGAATGCCAAAAAATAATGTTTCTATTTTCCAATTTAGAAACACAAATCGAGGAAGAAAAGAAGCCTGCAAAGTCGACAACAAAAAAGTTAGTTTTATAAACCGAGATTTCCAGTAGTAAAAGCGAGCAACGTTTTTTCCCGCTTGTTACTTCTTTTTACCGTCGATAAAAATGCTCAAACGAACGTTGCGTTGCGTGCACTTATTATTATTATTGTTATTGTTACTATAAATTTTACAATTCCCTAACTATGAGGATGAATTGGCCATGAGAACCTCAAACGATATAATAAATACATCTATAAATAACTCGTTAGGAGGCGCTATGACAATCTTCATACTCTCTTAATTGATGAGGAACAGCAAAGAAAGTTACAGTGTGGTTTAGAAAAAATTATTGTCTTTTGAAATGTGCATGCGCATGTCAACTACAGTACGCTTGGGAAACATTCTTTTGTTGTGACATTTTGATATTTTGGTCAACTAAGCTTAGGAAATAAGGTGCAAGAGCTACTACGAACAAATGTTTTTGTCTAAACAGTTTTACTTTCACTAAATTCTTTCTGCACCATGTCTTCTAGTCTATTTATTTACCATAAAATCTAACTTGATGAAATTGATTTTTAATTGCATTGCCATGGGTTATAATGGGTACACAAAAAGAAACCGCAGTATAATTAAGGTTCGTTTTACTTTTAATCTATAGAACTACGTTTCGGAAGTTGGAAGAAAAATCCGAAAAGTCTGATTTCTTCGAGGGGAACAGTCCGCTGCGGAAAAAGACCAAACAACATACAGCCGCCACATTCTCGGATAACGAGGTGAGCAAAAAGACCCCTTTTTTATTTATTTGACAGTTTTAACTCTCTTTAGTTCTATTCAGTCTGCTTCCCTTGCGAACCACCTATTAGACATTTAGAAATAGTTTTCACCACCGCAAGTCTCGCAGCGGCCGGTTAAACCTGGCAGGGACCAATCGATCCTTGACCTAGCGCCTTTCGGTCACGAGCTCTGGTTCTTGCTCTACTGAGACTAAAAGAGGTCCTTTGCTAACTCATTTAGTGAAATACGATAGGGAAGATTTAGAAAATATTATTTTTACATCTAGTCATCCGCCACGACAACGATTACGGAAAAGACGTTTTCCCGTAAGAAACTCAGCTCTCCGGAGAAGAAGAAACAGCCCGGTAAACAAGCATGGAAACAGCAACTAGAAGATTCTGGTAGTGAAGATGAGGTGATTACTACCAGACTGAGTAGAGGTATTTACCCTTCATTATTTTTTCCTTTTTTTATAAGAATACAATTCAATTTTCTGTAATAATACTGCAGAAACTGCAGTATTAAAATTATCTTTTTATTAAATTTCAACTTTGATGATATTTGATGTTTCATTCTCTTTTTAATTAATTTATGATATCAAACTTTTTAGTTTTTCTATAATTAACGTTTCTTTTACGTTCAACCAAGTATACAGTGCGTTAGAACAAGGCTAATCATATACAGAGGCTGATGAAATCTTCCCCAAACAAAAGACTAGAAAGAAATATTTTGTTAGCACTTTCCCACATCCATTCTGTACACTATTAACATCTTGAATACACTGTGTTATGTTCTTTGTGTTCACCCTGTATTCACTGTATTTAAATTGTCCTTACTCTCTCTTGTGTAGGTTCCAAGCCAACCAACGTTGGATTCAAACTAAAGGATGCCATTGCTGACGACGACTCTGATTTCCTATGAACGTCATAACACACGTTTACTTGAATTTTTTCAAACACTGGTGCAATAGGTAGTCTACCCGTCAGAACATACACACGTTTACTTGAAGTTATCAAACAGTGCAATAGGTAGTCTACCCGATAAAACGTTTTAGGACTTTTTCCCAAATAATGCACATGGTCCACCGGCAACAGTTAATAGGACAAAACAAAAAGTCCGTAGTAATTTATCAGATAATAGGAAAACTTTCTACCCTTTTGTTCAAAAGGAAGCATCAAATTTGACACATTCATAGAACAACATTTAAAACGTAACTACACAAAATGTATTAATAGTCATATATGAACAATAACATTTTCACGATAATCACGATTGCCTTTGTCAAGTTGAACAAAAGAAAAAGATTTTTAATAAGTCACGATGTTGCACTTACACCAACCAACAGTTTACTATTGAAGGTGCTTTATTTTATGCGCACTATACTTATCAGACAAAAGAAGCGAATTTTTCTCGAGCTCTCGAAAATATAGGACGGAAAATCTTGTCAGATAAGGTAATAATTTTTGAATTGACGATTATTATGCATACACTTTCAATATTTTGCAGAAATCTTAGATAATATATTTAATGTTTATTTATGGCAAATTTTAGTAGAAAATGTCAGCTTGAGAAACTATTTCTTCTGATGAAATCTCCTCTGAAAACCGCACAGCGCTGTACGTAGAACATGAAAAAAAAAAATCTCTGTGAATTATTTTTTATTGAATATGTTGTGCATACACCTCTGCGTTATCATATTGTTTGGAAATATGTTTTTTTATAAGGGATTATTTCTACAAATTTTGTTTCTGGTGAAGTCAACTATTATTATTATTATTGTTTGTTTATTTTGAAAATTGTAAATACTTGTACAGTCCACTACACCAATATATTGGTATGAATTGTTTGTTTTAACATTAATAAGTAAAATAAATGTTCTACTTAACATGACGAGAATTACTAACATGATTTCTAATCCATCCGCCTTGGCCTTTGTATGTATGTATTCTTTCAAATCTTTTTTGTAAAATATGGCGTATGAAGTATCACAAGGTTCTGTACTTGGTCACCTATTATTTATTTAATATTTATCCAAAATTAATAAATTGACGTACCAAGATCTAAGTTAGCCTTTTTTTCTTTTACATACATTTTAACTTGATAAGTTTTGACAAATAGCTCTTTAAGTACATTATTGATATTAATGACAAAAATAGTACCCAGCAAATAAGCGAATACAGTATTAGAATGAGACGACAACGCTTTGCTTGAATTCCATTCCTCACCTGAAGTTTCTCTTACATTTCTGCACGCGCGCGTATGCTCTATTTCTTACCCCAGGAACACTTAAAATGTGAAGTGACGAGATGTACAATGTTAAGCTTAAAAGATGGCTTATGGCTGAGCTTAGTCGAGGCACTAGAAAAAATCTCGTACAAAGTTTAAAAAAGTAAAAAAATCATGAAAAATAAATAAAAATCAGAATATCATGGAAAAATCTAGTGTGGGTATCCATGCAATTTTTTACACAAAAACCAACAAAAATATAAAATCGCAAAAAAATCTCGTACAGATTTTTCGAATTCTTCACCCCTCGAGCTTAGTGGTCAAGTTCTACTCAAATAATGTTGTCACGGGTGCATCGAAGTTACACTGCGAATAAACAACTTCTTCAGCATCATTGCGACGATGCTTTACCAGCTAGTAATGGATTTTTATGTCACGATAATGCAATATATCGTGAGACACGGTTTTCTACTTGCGGTTTGTTTTGTACGAAATGTTTTAAATGTTTTAATGCCATATGTTTCACTTTTTCAAAAGGATTTTAAAATAATTTGAACTCACATGAATTCATTTAAAGTAACAGTAAAAGAATCCATATCCCATGACAAGTTTCTTTCACCTTATCACGACTCGTCAGCTGAACAAGGTGTCGGGTTGAAATCTCGATTCTCGGTTAATGTTAATGGCTTAACACTGGAACCAATTCTCAAATCCCCTTGCAAAACGACCAAGGGATAAAAAAAGACATATTACCCAGAGAAACCTGCATCCTTTCCCCTGGGAAAAGGTTGCAGGTTTTCCTGGTGATATGTCCTTTTCCCCCTGGTCATTTTGCAAGGAGATTTGAGAATTTTTTTCCTGTGTAAACAAGCCAGTAAAAGTAGAGTATGTCAACCTCGTTCCCAGGGCTTTTCTCCGCTTTTTTATTTTTTTTTAACGACGCGGGAGATGGCCCTGGCACACTCTGGCAAAAATCTGCTCAAATCGAGCAGATTTTAATTATG